>JASTWF010001350.1:0-89429 GCA_030390025.1 Squalus acanthias | reverse complement strand
TTCTCGATGAGGTGGAGATTGTGGGAGGGTTCTCGATGAGGTGGAGATTGGGGTGGAGAGTTCTCGATGAGGTGGAGATTGGGTGGGAGAGTTCTCGATGAGTGGAGATTGGTTGGAGAGTTCTCGATGAGGTGGAGATTGGTGGAGAGTTCTCGATGAGCTGGAGATTGGGTGGGGAGAGTTCTCGATGAGGTGGAGATTGGGTGGGAGGGTTCTCGATGAGGTGGAGATTGGGTGGTGGATTCTCGATGTGGTGGTGATGGGTGGGAGGGTCCTCGATGAGGTGGAGATTGGGTGGGAGGGTTCTCGATGAGGTGGAGATTGGGTGGAGGTGTTCTCGATGAGGTGGAGATTGGGTGGGAGAGGTTCTCGATGAGCTGGAGATTGGGTGGGAGAGTTCTCGATGAGGTGGAGATTGGGTGGGAGGTTCTCGATGAGGTGGAGATTGGGTGGGAGAGTTCTCGATGAGGTGGAGATTGGGTGGGAGGGTTCTCGATGAGGTGGAGATTGGGTGGGAGAGTTCTCGATGAGGTGGAGATTGGGTGGGAGAGTTCTCGATGAGGTGGAGATTGGGTGGGGAGTTCTCGATGAGGTGGAGATTGGGTGGGAGAGTTCTCGATGAGGTGGAGATTGGGTGGGAGAGTTCTCGATGAGGTGGAGATTGGGTGGGAGGTTCTCGATGAGGTGGAGATTGGGTGGGAGAGTTCTCGATGAGGTGAGATTGGGTGGGAGAGTTCTCGATGAGTGGAGATTGGGTGGGAGAGTTCTCGATGAGGTGGAGATTGGGTGGGAGGGTTCTCGATGAGGTGGAGATTGGGTGGGAGGGTTCTCGATGAGTGGAGATTGGGTGGGAGGGTTCTCGATGAGGTGGAGATTGGGTGGAGAGTTCTCGATGAGGTGGAGATTGGGTGGGAGGTTTCTCGATGAGGTGGAGATTGGGTGGGAGAGTTCTCGATGAGGTGGAGATTGGGTGGGAGAGTTCTCGATGAGGTGGAGATTGGGATGGAGAGTTCTCGATGAGGTGGAGATTGGGTGGGAGAGTTCTCGATGAGGTGGAGATTGGGTGGGAGTTTTCTCGATGAGGTGAGATTGGGTGGAGAGTTCTCGATGAGGTGGAGATTGGGTGGGAGAGTTCTCGATGAGGTGGAGATTGGGTGGGAGGGTTCTCGATGAGGTGGAGATTGGGTGGAGGTTCTCGATGAGGTGGAGATTGGGTGGGAGAGTTCTCGATGAGGTGGAGATTGGGTGGGAGGGTTCTCGATGAGGTGGAGATTGGGTGGGAAGGTTCTCGATGAGTGGAGTTGGGTGGGAGAGTTCTCGATGAGGTGGAGATTGGGTGGGAGGGTTCTCGATGAGGTGGAGATTGGGTGGGAGGGTTCTCGATGAGGTGGAGATTGGGTGGGAGAGTTCTCGATGAGGTGGAGATTGGGTGGGAGAGTTCTCGATGAGGTGGAGATTGGGTGGGAGAGTTCTCGATGAGGTGGAGATTGGTGGGAGGTTCTCGATGAGGTGGAGATTGGGTGGGAGAGTTCTCGATGAGGTGGAGATTGGGTGGGAGGTTCTCGATGAGGTGGAGATTGGGTGGGAGAGTTCTCGATGAGGTGGAGATTGGTGGGAGGTTCTCGATGAGGTGGAGATTGGGTGGGAGGGTTCTCGATGAGGTGGAGATTGGGTGGGAGAGTTCTCGATGAGGTGGAGATTGGGTGGGAGGTTCTCGATGAGGTGGAGATTGGGTGGGAGAGTTCTCGATGAGGTGGAGATTGGGTGGGAGGTTCTCGATGAGGTGGAGATTGGGTGGGAGAGTTCTCGATGAGGTGGAGATTGGGTGGGAGGTTCTCGATGAGGTGGAGATTGGGTGGGAGAGTTCTCGATGAGGTGAGATTGGTGGGAGAGTTCTCGATGAGGTGGAGATTGGGTGGGAGAGTTCTCGATGAGGTGGAGATTGGGTGGGAGAGTTCTCGATGAGGTGGAGATTGGGTGGGAGGTTTTCTCGATGAGGTGGAGATTGGGTGGGAGAGTTCTCGATGAGGTGAGATTGGGTGGGAGAGTTCTCGATGAGGTGGAGATTGGGTGGGAGGTTCTCGATGAGGTGGAGATTGGGTGGGAGATTCTCGATGAGGTGGAGATTGGGTGGGGAGGGTTCTCGATGAGGTGGTGATTGGGTGGGAGAGTTCTCGAGGAGGAGCTGAGATTGGGTGGGTGGGTTCTCGATGAGGTGGAGATTGGGTGGGAGGGTTCTCGATGAGGTGGAGATTGGGTGGGAGAGTTCTCGATGAGGTGGAGATTGGGTGGGAGGGTTCTCGATGAGGTGGAGATTGGGTGGGGAGAGTTCTCGATGAGGTGGAGATTGGGTGGGAGAGTTCTCGATGAGGTGGAGATTGGGTGGGAGGTTCTCGATGAGGTGGAGTATTGGGTGGGAGAATTCGTGATGAGGTGAGATTGGGTGGGAGAGCTCTCGTTGTAGGTGGAGATTGGGTGGGAGTGTTCTTCGATGAGTGTGGAGATTGGTATGGGAGGTTCTCGATGAGGTGGAGATTGCGTGGGAGATTTCTCGATGAGGTGGGAGATTGGGTGGGAAGGTTCTCGATGCGGTGGAGATTGGGTGGAGAGTTCTCGATGAAGTGGAGATATGGTGAGAGGTTCTCGATGAGGGGGAGATTGGGTGTGCGAGGGTTCTGGATGAGGTGGATATTGGGGGAGGAATTATCGATGAGTGGAGATTGAGGGAGAGCTCTCGATGAGGTGGAGATTGGGTGGGGGAGTTCTCGATGAGGTGGAGATTGGGTGGGAGAGCTCTCGATGAGGGTGTGGAGATTGGGTGGGAGAGTTTCTCGATGAGGTGGAGATTGGGTGGGAGAGTTCTCGATTGAGTGGAGATTGGGTGGGAGTGTTCTCGATGAGGTGGAGATTGGGTGAGGAGGGTTCTCGATGAGGTGGAGATTGGGTGGGAGAGTTCTCGATGAGGTGGAGATTGGGTGGGAGGGTTCTCGATGAGTGGAGATTGGGTGGGAGAGTTCTCGATGAGGTGGAGATTGGGTGGGAGAGTTCTCGATGAGGTGGAGATTGGGTGGGAGGTTCTCGATGAGGTGGAGATTGGGTGGGAGAGTTCTCGATGAGGTGGAGATTGGGTGGGAGGGTTCTCGATGAGGTGGAGATTGGGTGGGAGAGTTCTCGCTGAGGTGGAGATTGGGTGAGAGTCTCGATGAGGTGGAGATGGGTGGGAGAGTTCTCGATGAGCTGGAGATTGGGTGGGAGGATTCTCGATGAGGTGGAGATTGGGTGGGAGAGTTCTCGATGAGCTGGAGATTGGGTGGGAGGGTTCTCGATGAGGTGGAGAATGGGTGGGAGAGTTCTCGATGAGGTGGAGATTGGGTGGGAGAGTTCTCGATGAGGTGGAGATTGGGTGGGAGAGTTCTCGATGAGGTGGAGATTGGGTGGGAGGGTTCTCGATGAGGTGGAGATTGGGTGGGAGAGTTCTCGATGAGGTGGAGATTGGGTGGGAGGGTTCTCGATGAGGTGGAGATTGGGTGGGAGAGTTCTCGATGAGCTGGAGATTGGGTAGGAGGGTTCTCGATGAGGTGGAGATTGGGTGGGAGGTTCTCGATGAGGTGGAGATTGGGTGGAGAGTTCTCGATGAGGTGGAGATTGGGTGGGAGGGTTCTCGATGAGGTGGAGATTGGGTGGGAGATTTCTCGATGAGGTGGAGATTGGGTGGGAGAGCTCTCGATGAGGTGGAGATTGGGTGGGAGGGTTCTCGATGAGGTGGAGATTGAGGTGGGGAAGTTCGTCGATGAGGTCGGAGATTGGGTGGGAGAGTTCTCGATGAGGTGGAGATTGGGTGGGAGGTTCTCGATGAGGTGGAGATTGGGTGGAGGAGTTCTCGATGAGGTGGAGATATGGTGGAGAGGTTCTCGATGAGGTGGAGATTGGGTGGGAGAGTTCTCGATGAGGTGGAGATTGGGTGGGAGTGTTCTCGATGAGTGGAGATTGGGTGGGAGAGTTCTCGATGAGGTGAGCTTGGGTGGGGAGATTCTCGATGAGGTGGAGATTGGTGGAGAGTTGTCTCGATGAGGTGGAGATTGGGTGGGAGAGTTCTCGATGAGGTGGAGATTGGGTGGGAGAGGTTCTCGATGAGGTGGAGATTGGGTGGGAGAGTTCTCGATGAGGTGGAGATTGGGTGGGAGAGTTCTCGATGAGCTGGAGATTGGGTGGGAGGGTTCTCGATGAGGTGGAGATTGGGTGGGAGAGTTCTCGATGAGGTGGAGATTGGGTGGGAGGGTTCTCGATGAGGTGGAGATTGGGTGGGAGGGTTCTCGATGAGGTGGAGATTGGGTGGGAGTGTTCTCGATGAGGTGGAGATTGGGTGGGAGGGTTCTCGATGAGGTGGAGATTGGGTGGGAGGGTTCTCGATGAGGTGGAGATTGGGTGGGAGGTTCTCGATGAGGTGGAGATTGGGTGGGAGAGTTCTCGATGAGGTGGAGATTGGGTGGGAGAGTTCTCGATGAGGTGGAGATTGGGTGGGAGAGTTCTCGATGAGGTGGAGATTGGGTGGGAGGGTTCTCGATGAGGTGGAGATTGGGTGGGAGAGTTCTCGATGAGGTGGAGATTGGGTGGGAGTGTTCTCGATGAGGTGGAGATTGGGTGGGAGGTTCTCGATGAGGTGGAGATTGGGTGGGAGAGTTCTCGATGAGGTGGAGATTGGGTGGGAGAGTTCTCGATGAGGTGGAGATTGGGTGGGAGGGTTCTCGATGAGGTGGAGATTGGGTGGGAGAGTTCTCGATGAGGTGGAGATTGGGTGGGAGAGTTCTCGATGAGGTGGAGATTGGGTGGGAGAGTTCTCGATGAGGTGGAGATTGGGTGGGAGAGTTCTCGATGAGGTGGAGATTGGGTGGGAGGTTCTCGATGAGGTGGAGATTGGGTGGGAGAGTTCTCGATGAGGTGGAGATTGGGTGGGAGAGTTCTCGATGAGGTGGAGATTGGGTGGGAGAGTTCTCGATGAGCTGGAGATTGGGTGGGAGAGTTCTCGATGAGGTGGAGATTGGGTGGGAGAGTTCTCGATGAGGTGGAGATTGGGTGGGAGAGTTCTCGATGAGGTGGAGATTGGGTGGGAGAGTTCTCGATGAGGTGGAGATTGGGTGGGAGGGTTCTCGATGAGGTGGAGATTGGGTGGGAGGGGAGGGTTCTCGATGAGGTGGAGATTGGGTGGGAGGGTTCTCGATGAGGTGGAGATTGGGTGGGAGGGTTCTCGATGAGGTGGAGATTGGGTGGGAGGGTTCTCGATGAGGTGGAGATTGGTGGGAGAGTTCTCGATGAGGTGGAGATTGGGTGGGAAGGTTTTCGATGAGGTGGAGATTGGGTGGGAGAGTTCCCGATGAGGTGGAGTTTGGGTGGGAGGGTTCTCGATGAGGTGGAGATTGGTGGGAGGGTTCTCGATGAGGTGGAGATTGGGTGGGAGAGTTCTCGATGAGGTGGAGATTGGGTGGGAGAGTTCTCGATGAGGTGGAGATTGGGTGGGAGGGTTCTCGATGAGGTGGAGATTGGGTGGGAGAGTTCTCGATGAGGTGGAGATGGGTGGGAGAGTTCTCGATGAGGTGGAGATTGGGTGGGAGGTTCTCGATGAGGTGGAGATTGGGTGGGAGAGTTCTCGATGAGGTGGAGATTGGGTGGGAGTTTCTCGATGAGGTGGAGATGGGTGGGAGAGTTCTCGATGAGGTGGAGATTGGGTGGGAGAGTTCTCGATGAGGTGGAGATTGGGTGGGAGAGTTCTCGATGAGGTGGAGATTGGGTGGGAGAGTTCTCGATGAGTGGAGATTGGGTGGGAGGTTCTCGATGAGGTGGAGATTGGGTGGGAGGGTTCTCGATGAGGTGGAGATTGGGTGGGAGGGTTCTCGATGAGGTGGAGATTGGGTGGGAGGGTTCTCGATGAGGTGGAGATTGGGTGGGAGAGTTCTCGATGAGGTGGAGATTTGGTGGGAGAGTTCTCGATGAGGTGGAGATTGGGTGGGAGAGTTCTCGATGAGGTGGAGATTGGGTGGGAGAGTTCTCGATGAGGTGGAGATTGGGTGGGAGAGTTCTCGATGAGGTGGAGATTGGGTGGGAGAGTTCTCGATGAGGTGGAGATTGGGTGGGAGGTTCTCGATGAGGTGGAGATTGGGTGGGAGAGTTCTCGATGAGGTGGAGATTGGGTGGGAGGGTTCTCGATGAGGTGGAGATTGGGTGGGAGGGTTCTCGATGAGGTGGAGATTGGGTGGGAGAGTTCTCGATGAGGTGGAGATTGGGTGGGAGAGTTCTCGATGAGGTGGAGATTGGGTGGGAGAGTTCTCGATGAGGTGGAGATTGGGTGGGAGGGTTCTCGATGAGGTGGAGATTGGGTGGGAGAGTTCTCGATGAGGTGGAGATTGTGGGGGAGAGTTCTCGATGAGGTGGAGATTGGGTGGGAGGGTTCTCGATGAGGTGGAGATTGGGTGGGAGAGTTCTCGATGAGGTGGAGATTGGGTGGGAGAGTTCTCGATGAGGTGGAGATTGGGTGGGAGAGTTCTCGATGAGGTGGAGATTGGGTGGGAGAGTTCTCGATGAGGTGGAGATTGGGTGGGAGAGGTTCTCGATGAGGTGGAGATTGGGTGGAGAGGTTCTCGATGAGGTGGAGATTGGGTGGAGAGTTCTCGATGAGGTGGAGATTGGGTGGGAGGTTCTCGATGAGGTGGAGATTGGGTGGGAGATTCTCGATGAGGTGGAGATTGGGTGGGAGAGTTCTCGATGAGGTGGAGATTGGGTGGGAGGTTCTCGATGAGGTGGAGATTGGGTGGGAGAGTTCTCGATGAGGTGGAGATTGGGTGGGAGAGTTCTCGATGAGGTGGAGATTGGGTGGGAGAGTTCTCGATGAGGTGGAGATTGGGTGGGAGAGTTCTCGATGAGGTGGAGATTGGGTGGGAGAGTTCTCGATGAGGTGGAGATTGGGTGGGAGAGGTTCTCGATGAGGTGGAGATTGGGTGGGAGAGTTCTCGATGAGGTGGAGATTGGGTGGGAGGTTCTCGATGAGGTGGAGATTGGGTGGGAGAGTTCTCGATGAGGTGGAGATTGGGTGGGAGAGTTCTCGATGAGGTGGAGATTGGGTGGGAGAGTTCTCGATGAGGTGGAGATTGGGTGGGAGGGTTCTCGATGAGGTGGAGATTGGGTGGGAGGTTCTCGATGAGGTGGAGATTGGGTGGGAGAGTTCTCGATGAGGTGGAGATTGGGTGGGAGGGTTCTCGATGAGGTGGAGATTGGGTGGGAGAGTTCTCGATGAGGTGGAGATTGGGTGGGAGGTTCTCGATGAGGTGGAGATTGGGTGGGAGAGTTCTCGATGAGGTGGAGATTGGGTGGGAGAGTTCTCGATGAGGTGGAGATTGGGTGGGAGAGTTCTCGATGAGGTGGAGATTGGGTGGGAGAGTTCTCGATGAGGTGGAGATTGGGTGGGAGAGTTCTCGATGAGGTGGAGATTGGGTGGGAGGGTTCTCGATGAGGTGGAGATTGGGTGGGAGAGTTCTCGATGAGGTGGAGATTGGGTGGGAGAGTTCTCGATGAGGTGGAGATTGGGTGGGAAGGTTCTCGATGAGGTGGAGATTGGGTGGGAGAGTTCTCGATGAGGTGGAGATTGGGTGGGAGAGTTCTCGATGAGGTGGAGATTGGGTGGGAGGTTCTCGATGAGGTGGAGATTGGGTGGGAGAGTTCTCGATGAGGTGGAGATTGGGTGGGAGGTTCTCGATGAGGTGGAGATTGGGTGGGAGGGTTCTCGATGAGGTGGAGATTGGGTGGGAGGGTTCTCGATGAGGTGGAGATTGGGTGGGAGAGTTCTCGATGAGGTGGAGATTGGGTGGGAGAGTTCTCGATGAGGTGGAGATTGGGTGGGAGTTCTCGATGAGGTGGAGATTGGGTGGGAGGTTCTCGATGAGGTGGAGATTGGGTGGGAGAGTTCTCGATGAGGTGGAGATTGGGTGGGATTCTCGATGAGGTGGAGATTGGGTGGGAGGGTTCTCGATGAGGTGGAGATTGGGTGGGAAGTTCTCGATGAGGTGGAGATTGGGTGGGAGAGTTCTCGATGAGGTGGAGTGGAGATAGATGGAGTGGGGAGGAGTTCTCGATGAGGTGGAGATGGGTGGGAGTTCTCGATGAGGTGGAGATTGGGTGGGAGAGTTCTCGTGAGCGGAGATTGGGTGGGAGGTTTCTCGATGAGGTGGAGATTGGGTGGGAGAGTTCTCGATGAGGTGGAGATTGGTGGGAGGTTCTCGATGAGGTGGTGATTGGGTGGGAGAGTTTCTCGATGAGGTGGAGATTGGGTGGGGAGAGTTCTCGATGAGGTGGAGATTGGGTGGGAGTGTTCTCGTTGAGGTGGAGATTGGTGGGAGAGTTCTCGATGAGGTGGAGATTGGGTGGAGGGTTCTCGATGAGGTGGAGATTGGGTGGGAGAGTTCTCGATGAGGTGGAGTTGGGTGGGAGTGTTCTCGATGAGGTGGAGATTGGGTGGGAGAGTTCTCGATGAGCTGGAGATTGGGTGGGAGGTTCTCGATGAGGTGGAGATTGGGTGGGAGTGTTCTCGATGAGATGGAGATTGGGTGGAGAGTTCTCGCTGGAGATTGGGTTGGAGTGTTCTCGATGAGGTGGAGATTGGGTGGGAGAGTTCTCGATGAGCTGGAGATTGGGTGGGAGGAGTTCTCGATGAGGTGGAGTTTGGTGGGAGAGTTCTCGATGAGGTGGAGATTGGGTGGGAGAGTTCTCGATGAGGTGGTGATTGGGTGGGAGGGTTCTCGATGAGGTGGAGATTGGGTGGGAGGGTTCTCGATGAGGTGGAGATTGGGTGGGAGGGTTCTCGATGAGGTGGAGATTGGGTGGGAGAGTTCTCGATGAGGTGGAGATTGGGTGGGAGGTTCTCGATGAGGTGGAGATTGGGTGGGAGAGTTCTCGATGAGGTGGAGATTGGGTGGGAGAGTTCTCGATGAGGTGGAGATTGGGTGGGAGGGTTCTCGATGAGGTGGAGATTGGGTGGGAGAGTTCTCGATGAGGTGGAGATTGGGTGGGAAGGTTCTCGATGAGGTGGAGATTGGGTGGGAGAGTTCTCGATGAGGTGGAGATTGGGTGGGAGGGTTCTCGATGAGGTGGAGATTGGGTGGGAGAGTTCTCGATGAGGTGGAGATTGGGTGGGAGAGTTCTCGATGAGGTGGAGATTGGGTGGGAGAGTTCTCGATGAGGTGGAGATTGGGTGGGAGAGTTCTCGATGAGGTGGAGATTGGGTGGGAGGGTTCTCGATGAGGTGGAGATTGGGTGGGAGGTTCTCGATGAGGTGGAGATTGGGTGGGAGAGTTCTCGATGAGGTGGAGATTGGGTGGGAGAGTTCTCGATGAGGTGGAGATTGGGTGGGAGAGTTCTCGATGAGGTGGAGATTGGGTGGGAGGGTTCTCGATGAGGTGGAGATTGGGTGGGAGGGTTCTCGATGAGGTGGAGATTGGGTGGGAGAGTTCTCGATGAGGTGGAGATTGGGTGGGAGGGTTCTCGATGAGGTGGAGATTGGGTGGGAGAGTTCTCGATGAGGTGGAGATTGGGTGGGAGAGTTCTCGATGAGGTGGAGATTGGGTGGGAGAGTTCTCGATGAGGTGGAGATTGGGTGGGAGAGTTCTCGATGAGGTGGAGATTGGGTGGGAGGGTTCTCGATGAGGTGGAGATTGGGTGGGAGAGTTCTCGATGAGGTGGAGATTGGGTGGGAGGGTTCTCGATGAGGTGGAGATTGGGTGGGAGGGTTCTCGATGAGGTGGAGATTGGGTGGGAGAGTTCTCGATGAGGTGGAGATTGGGTGGGAGAGTTCTCGATGAGGTGGAGATTGGGTGGGAGAGTTCTCGATGAGGTGGAGATTGGGTGGGAGAGTTCTCGATGAGGTGGAGATTGGGTGGGAGAGTTCTCGATGAGGTGGAGATTGGGTGGGAGAGTTCTCGATGAGGTGGAGATTGGGTGGGAGAGTTCTCGATGAGGTGGAGTTTGGGTGGGAGGGTTCTCGATGAGGTGGAGATTGGTGGGAGGGTTCTCGATGAGGTGGAGATTGGGTGGGAGAGTTCTCGATGAGGTGGAGATTGGGTGGGAGAGTTCTCGATGAGGTGGAGATTGGGTGGGAGAGTTCTCGATGAGGTGGAGATTGGGTGGGAGGTTCTCGATGAGGTGGAGATTGGGTGGGAGAGTTCTCGATGAGGTGGAGATTGGGTGGGAGGTTCTCGATGAGGTGGAGATTGGGTGGGAGAGTTCTCGATGAGATGGAGATTTGGGTGGGAGGGTTCTCAGATGAGGTGGATATTGGGTGGGAGGTTCTCGATGAGGTGGAGATTGGGTGGGAGGTTCTCGATGAGGTGGAGATTGGTGGGGAGGTTCTCGATGAGGTGGAGTTTGGGTGGGAGAGTTCTCGATGAGGTGGAGATTGGGTGGGAGGGTTCTCGATGAGGTGGAGATTGGGTGGGAGAGTTCTCGATGAGGTGGAGATTGGGTGGTGAGATTCTCGATGTCGAGGAGATTGGGTGGGAGAGTTCTCGATGAGGTGGAGATTGGGTGGAGAGTTCTCGATGAGGTAGGAGATTGGGTGGGAGAGTTCTCGATGAGGTGGAGATTGGGTGGGAGAGTTCTCGATGCGGTGGAGATTGGGTGGGAGGGTCTCGATGAGGTGGAGATTGGGTGGGAGAGTTCTCGATGAGGTGGAGATAGGGTGGGAGGGTTCTCGATGAGATGGAGATTGGGTGGGAGAGTTCTCGATGAGGTGGAGATTGGGTGCGTGGATTCTCGATGTCGTGGTGATGGGTGGGAGGGTTCTCGATGAGCTGGAGATTGTGGGGGAGAGTTCTCGATGAGGTGGAGATTGGATGGGAGAGTTCTCGATGAGGTGGAGATTGGGTGGGAGGGTTCTCGATGAGGTGGAGATTGGGTGGGAGTGTTGCGATGAGTGGAGATGGGTAGGAGGGTTCTCGATGAGGTGGAGATTGGGCTTGGGAGAGTTTCCTCGATGAGCTGGGAGATTGGGTTGGTGTGTTCTCGATGAGGTCGAGATTGGGTGGAGGGTTTCGATGAGGTGGAGATTGGGTGGGAGGGTTCTCGATAGGTGGAAGAGTGGGTGGGAGGGTTCACGATGAAGGTGGAGATTGGACGTGACGATGGATTCACGATGTGGTGGAGATTGAGAAGGAGTATGAGGTGGGAGAGTTCTCGATGAGGTGGAGATTGGGTGGGAGTGTCTCGATGAGGGTGGAGATAGGGTGGGAGAGAGTTCTCGATGAGGTGGAGATTGGGTGGGAGATTCTCGATGAGGTGGAGATTGGGTGGGAGAGTTCTCGATGAGGTGGAGATTGGGTGGGAGAGTTCTCGATGAGGTGGAGATTGGGTGGGAGAGTTCTCGATGAGGTGGAGATTGGGTGGGAGGTTCTCGATGAGGTGGAGATTGGGTGGGAGAGTTCTCGATGAGGTGGAGATTGGGTGGGAGGTTCTCGATGAGGTGGAGATTGGGTGGGAGAGTTCTCGATGAGGTGGAGATTGGGTGGGAGGGTTCTCGATGAGGTGGAGATTGGGTGGGAGAGTTCTCGATGAGGTGGAGATTGGGTGGGAGAGTTCTCGATGAGGTGGAGATTGGGTGGGAGAGTTCTCGATGAGGTGGAGATTGGGTGGGAGAGTTCTCGATGAGGTGGAGATTGGGTGGGAGAGTTCTCGATGAGGTGGAGATTGGGTGGGAGGTTCTCGATGAGGTGGAGATTGGGTGGGAGGGTTCTCGATGAGGTGGAGATTGGGTGGGAGGTTCTCGATGAGGTGGAGATTGGGTGGGAGAGTTCTCGATGAGGTGGAGATTGGGTGGGAGTGTTCTCGATGAGGTGGAGATTGGGTGGAGAGTTCTCGATGAGTGGAGATTGGGTGGGAGGGTTCTCGATGAGGTGGATTGGGTGGGAGAGTTCTCGATGAGGTGGAGATTGGGTGGGAGGTTCACGATGAGGTGGAGATTGGGTGGGAGGGTTCTCGATGAGGTGGAGATAGGGTGGGAGAGTTCTCGATGAGGTGGAGATTGGGTGGGAGGGTTCTCGATGAGGGGAGATTGGGTGGGAGGGTTCTCGATGAGCGTGGAGATTGGGTGGGAGAGTTCTCGATAAGGTGGAGATTGGGTGGGAGAGTTCTCGATGAGCTGGAGATTGGGTGGGAGGTTCTCGATGAGGCTGGAGATTGGGTGGGAGGGTTCTCGATGAGCTGGAGATGGGGTGGGAGGGTTCTCGATGAGCTTGAGATTGGGTGGGAGAGTTCTCGATGAGTGGAGAATGGTGGGAGGGTTCTCGATGAGGGGAGAATGGCGTGGGAGATTCGATGAGGTGGAGATTGGTGGAGAGCTCTCGATGAGGTGGAGATTGGGTGGGAGAGTTCACGATGAGGTGGATTTGGGTGGGAGGGTTCTCGATGAGGTGGAGATTGGGTGGCGGAGGTTCTCGATGAGGTGGAGATTGGGCTGGGAGGGTTCTCGATGAGGTGGAGATTCGGTGGGAGAGTTCTCGATGAGGTGGAGATTGGGTGGGAGAGTTCACGAGGAGGTGGGAGATTGGGTGGGAAGGTTCTCGATGAGGTGGAGATTGGGTGGGAGAGTTCTCGATGAGGTGGAGATTGGGTGGGAGAGGTCTCGATGAGGTGGAGATTGGGTGGGAGAGTTCTCGATGAGGTGGAGATTGGGTGGGAGGGTTCTCGATGAGGTGGAGATTGGGTGGGAGGTTCTCGATGAGGTGGAGATTGGGTGGGAGAGTTCTCGATGAGGTGGAGATTGGGTGGGAGAGTTCTCGATGAGGTGGAGATTGGGTGGGAGAGTTCTCGATGAGGTGGAGATTGGGTGGGAGAGTTCTCGATGAGGTGGAGATTGGGTGGGAGAGTTCTCGATGAGGTGGAGATTGGGTGGGAGGAGTTCTCGATGAGGTGGAGATTGGGTGGGAGAGTTCTCGATGAGGTGGAGATTGGGTGGGAGAGTTCTCGATGAGGTGGAGATTGGGTGGGAGAGTTCTCGATGAGGTGGAGATTGGGTGGGAGGGTTCTCGATGAGGTGGAGATTGGGTGGGAGAGTTCTCGATGAGGTGGAGATTGGGTGGGAGGGTTCTCGATGAGGTGGAGATTGGGTGGGAGAGTTCTCGATGAGGTGGAGATTGGGTGGGAGAGTTCTCGATGAGGTGGAGATTGGGTGGGAGAGTTCTCGATGAGGTGGAGATTGGGTGGGAGAGTTCTCGATGAGGTGGAGATTGGGTGGGAGAGTTCTCGATGAGGTGGAGATTGGGTGGGAAGGTTCTCGATGAGGTGGAGATTGGGTGGGAGAGTTCTCGATGAGGTGGAGATTGGGTGGGAGGGTTCTCGATGAGGTGGAGATTGGGTGGGAGAGTTCTCGATGAGGTGGAGATTGGGTGGGAGAGTTCTCGATGAGGTGGAGATTGGGTGGGAGAGTTCTCGATGAGGTGGAGATTGGGTGGGAGGTTCTCGATGAGGTGGAGATTGGGTGGGAGGTTCTCGATGAGGTGGAGATTGGGTGGGAGAGTTCTCGATGAGGTGGAGATTGGGTGGGAGAGTTCTCGATGAGGTGGAGATTGGGTGGGAGGTTCTCGATGAGGTGGAGATTGGGTGGGAGAGTTCTCGATGAGGTGGAGATTGGGTGGGAGAGTTCTCGATGAGGTGGAGATTGGGTGGGAGAGTTCTCGATGAGGTGGAGATTGGGTGGGAGGGTTCTCGATGAGGTGGAGATTGGGTGGGAGGGTTCTCGATGAGGTGGAGATTGGGTGGGAGGGTTCTCGATGAGGTGGAGATTGGGTGGGAGAGTTCTCGATGAGGTGGAGATTGGGTGGGAGAGTTCTCGATGAGGTGGAGATTGGGTGGGAGGGTTCTCGATGAGGTGGAGATTGGGTGGGAGAGTTCTCGATGAGGTGGAGATTGGGTGGGAGAGTTCTCGATGAGGTGGAGATTGGGTGGGAGGTTCTCGATGAGGTGGAGATTGGGTGGGAGAGTTCTCGATGAGGTGGAGATTGGGTGGGAGAGTTCTCGATGAGGTGGAGATTGGGTGGGAGAGTTCTCGATGAGGTGGAGATTGGGTGGGAGAGTTCTCGATGAGGTGGAGATTGGGTGGGAGGGTTCTCGATGAGGTGGAGATTGGGTGGGAGAGTTCTCGATGAGGTGGAGATTGGGTGGGAGAGTTCTCGATGAGGTGGAGATTGGGTGGGAGAGTTCTCGATGAGGTGGAGATTGGGTGGGAGGGTTCTCGATGAGGTGGAGATTGGGTGGGAGGGTTCTCGATGAGGTGGAGATTGGGTGGGAGAGTTCTCGATGAGGTGGAGATTGGGTGGGAGAGTTCTCGATGAGGTGGAGATTGGGTGGGAGAGTTCTCGATGAGGTGGAGATTGGGTGGGAGAGTTCTCGATGAGGTGGAGATTGGGTGGGAGAGTTCTCGATGAGGTGGAGATTGGGTGGGAGGGTTCTCGATGAGGTGGAGATTGGGTGGGAGAGTTCTCGATGAGGTGGAGATTGGGTGGGAGAGTTCTCGATGAGGTGGAGATTGGGTGGGAGAGTTCTCGATGAGGTGGAGATTGGGTGGGAGAGTTCTCGATGAGGTGGAGATTGGGTGGGAGAGTTCTCGATGAGGTGGAGATTGGGTGGGAGGGTTCTCGATGAGGTGGAGATTGGGTGGGAGTGTTCTCGATGAGGTGGAGATTGGGTGGGAGGGTTCTCGATGAGGTGGAGATTGGGTGGGAGAGTTCTCGATGAGGTGGAGATTGGGTGGGAGAGTTCTCGATGAGGTGGAGATTGGGTGGGAGGTTCTCGATGAGGTGGAGATTGGGTGGGAGAGTTCTCGATGAGCTGGAGATTGGGTGGGAGAGTTTCTCGATGAGGTGGAGATTGGGTGGGAGAGTTCTCGATGAGGTGGAGATTGGTGGGAGAGTTCTCGATGAGGTGGAGATTGGGTGGGAGGGTTCTCGATGAGCTGGAGATTGGGTGGGAGAGTTCTCGATGAGGTGGAGATTGGGTGGGAGGTTCTCGATGAGTGGAGATTGGGTGGGAGGGTTCACGATGAGGTGGAGTTGGGTGGGAGAGTTCTCGATGAGCTGGAGATTGGGTGGGAGAGTTCTCGATGAGGTGGAGATTGGGTGGAGATTTCTCGATGTGGTGGAGATTGGGTGGGAGAGTTCTCGATGAGGTGGAGATTGGGTGGGAGAGGTTCTCGATGAGGTGGAGATTGGGTGGGAGAGTTCTCCGATGAGTGGTGGAGATCTTGAGAGATGGGGACGAGTTCTCGATGAGGTGGAGATTGGGTGGGAGGGTTCTCGATGAGGTGGAGATTGGGTGGGAGGGTTCTCGATGAGGTGGAGATTGGGTGGGAGGGTTCTCGATGAGGTGGAGATTGGGTGGGAGGTTCTCGATGAGGTGGAGATTGGGTGGGAGAGTTCTCGATGAGGTGGAGATTGGGTGGGAGGAGTTCTCGATGAGGTGGAGATTGGGTGGGAGGGTTCTCGATGAGGTGGAGATTGGGTGGGAGGGTTCTCGATGAGGTGGAGATTGGGTGGGAGAGTTCTCGATGAGGTGGAGATTGGGTGGGAGAGTTCTCGATGAGGTGGAGATTGGGTGGGAGGAGTTCTCGATGAGGTGGAGATTGGGTGGGAGAGTTCTCGATGAGGTGGAGATTGGGTGGGAGGGTTCTCGATGAGGTGGAGATTGGGTGGGAGAGTTCTCGATGAGGTGGAGATTGGGTGGGAGGGTTCTCGATGAGGTGGAGATTGGGTGGGAGAGTTCTCGATGAGGTGGAGATTGGGTGGGAGGTTCTCGATGAGGTGGAGATTGGGTGGGAGAGTTCTCGATGAGGTGGAGATTGGGTGGGAGAGTTCTCGATGAGGTGGAGATTGGGTGGGAGGTTCTCGATGAGGTGGAGATTGGGTGGGAGAGTTCTCGATGAGGTGGAGATTGGGTGGGAGAGTTCTCGATGAGGTGGAGATTGGGTGGGAGAGTTCTCGATGAGGTGGAGATTGGGTGGGAGAGTTCTCGATGAGGTGGAGATTGGGTGGGAGAGGTTCTCGATGAGGTGGAGATTGGGTGGGAGAGTTCTCGATGAGGTGGAGATTGGGTGGGAGAGTTCTCGATGAGGTGGAGTTTGGGTGGGAGAGTTCTCGATGAGGTGGAGATTGGGTGGGAGAGTTCTCGATGAGGTGGAGATTGGGTGGGAGAGTTCTCGATGAGGTGGAGATTGGGTGGGAGAGTTCTCGATGAGGTGGAGATTGGGTGGGAGGGTTCTCGATGAGGTGGAGATTGGGTGGGAGAGTTCTCGATGAGGTGGAGATTGGGTGGGAGAGTTCTCGATGAGGTGGAGATTGGGTGGGAGAGTTCTCGATGAGGTGGAGATTGGGTGGGAGAGTTCTCGATGAGGTGGAGATTGGGTGGGAGGTTCTCGATGAGGTGGAGATTGGGTGGGAGGGTTCTCGATGAGGTGGAGATTGGGTGGGAGAGTTCTCGATGAGGTGGAGATTGGGTGGGAGGTTCTCGATGAGGTGGAGATTGGGTGGGAGAGTTCTCGATGAGGTGGAGATTGGGTGGGAGAGTTCTCGATGAGGTGGAGATTGGGTGGGAGGTTCTCGATGAGGTGGAGATTGGGTGGGAGAGTTCTCGATGCGGTGGAATTGGGTTGGAGGGTTCTCGATGAGGTGGAGATTGGGAGGGAGAGTTCTCGTTGAGGTGGAGATTGGGTGGGAGGGTTACGATGATGTGGAGATTGGGTGGGAGAGTTCTCGATGAGCTGGAGATGGGTGGGAGAGTTCTCGATGAGGTGGAGAAGCTTGGGCGTTGGAGGTTCTCGATGAGGTCGAGATTGGGTGGGAGGTTCTCGATGAGGAGGAGATTGGGTGGGAGGGTTCTCGATGAGCTGGAAGATGGGTGTGGAGAGTTCACGAAGAGGTGGAAGATGGGTGGGAGAGTCTCGATGAGCTGGGAATAGAGTTGGAGAGTTCTCGAGAGGTGGAAGATTGGGTGGAGAGAGTTCTCGATGAGCTGCAGATTGGGTGGGAGAGTTCCTCGAAGAGGTGGAGATTGGAGTGGGAGAGTTCTCGATGAGGTGGAGATTGGGTGCGTGGATTCTCGATGAGGTGGTGATGGGTGGGAGGTCCTCGATGAGGTGGAGATGGGTGGGAGGTTTCTCGATGAGTGGAAGATTGGGTGGCGAGGTTCTCGAGAGGTGGAGATTGGGTGGGAGAGTTCTCGATGAGGTGGAGATTGGGTGGGAGAGTTCTCGATGAGGTGGAGATTGGGTGGGAGAGTTCTCGATGAGGTGGAGATTGGGTGGGAGGGTTCTCGATGAGGTGGAGATTGGGTGGGAAGGTTCTCGATGAGGTGGAGATTGGGTGGGAGAGTTCTCGATGAGGTGGAGATTGGGTGGGAGGGTTCTCGATGAGGTGGAGATTGGGTGGGAGGGTTCTCGATGAGGTGGAGATTGGGTGGGAGAGTTCTCGATGAGGTGGAGATTGGGTGGGAGAGTTCTCGATGAGGTGGAGATTGGGTGGGAGAGTTCTCGATGAGGTGGAGATTGGGTGGGAGGGTTCTCGATGAGGTGGAGATTGGGTGGGAGGTTCTCGATGAGGTGGAGATTGGGTGGGAGGTTCTCGATGAGGTGGAGATTGGGTGGGAGGGTTCTCGATGAGGTGGAGATTGGGTGGGAGAGTTCTCGATGAGGTGGAGATTGGGTGGGAGAGTTCTCGATGAGGTGGAGATTGGGTGGGAGAGTTCTCGATGAGGTGGAGATTGGGTGGGAGAGTTCTCGATGAGGTGGAGATTGGGTGGGAGGGTTCTCGATGAGGTGGAGATTGGGTGGGAGAGTTCTCGATGAGGTGGAGATTGGGTGGGAGAGTTCTCGATGAGGTGGAGATTGGGTGGGAGAGTTCTCGATGAGGTGGAGATTGGGTGGGAGAGTTCTCGATGAGGTGGAGATTGGGTGGGAGAGTTCTCGATGAGGTGGAGATTGGGTGGGAGAGTTCTCGATGAGGTGGAGATTGGGTGGGAGGTTCTCGATGAGGTGGAGATTGGGTGGGAGAGTTCTCGATGAGGTGGAGATTGGGTGGGAGAGTTCTCGATGAGGTGGAGATTGGGTGGGAGAGTTCTCGATGAGGTGGAGATTGGGTGGGAGAGTTCTCGATGAGGTGGAGATTGGGTGGGAGAGTTCTCGATGAGGTGGAGATTGGGTGGGAGGGTTCTCGATGAGGTGGAGATTGGGTGGGAGAGTTCTCGATGAGGTGGAGATTGGGTGGGAGGGTTCTCGATGAGGTGGAGATTGGGTGGGAGGGTTCTCGATGAGGTGGAGATTGGGTGGGAGAGTTCTCGATGAGGTGGAGATTGGGTGGGAGGGTTCTCGATGAGGTGGAGATTGGGTGGGAGAGTTCTCGATGAGGTGGAGATTGGGTGGGAGGTTCTCGATGAGGTGGAGATTGGGTGGGAGAGTTCTCGATGAGGTGGAGATTGGGTGGGAGAGTTCTCGATGAGGTGGAGATTGGGTGGGAGAGTTCTCGATGAGGTGGAGATTGGGTGGGAGAGTTCTCGATGAGGTGGAGATTGGGTGGGAGGGTTCTCGATGAGGTGGAGATTGGGTGGGAGGTTCTCGATGAGGTGGAGATTGGGTGGGAGAGTTCTCGATGAGGTGGAGATTGGGTGGGAGAGTTCTCGATGAGGTGGAGATTGGGTGGGAGAGGAGCTCGAGGAGGGTGAGATTGGGTGCGGAGAGGTTCTCGATGAGGTGGGAGAATTGGGTGGGAGGAGTTCTCGATGAGGTGGTGATTGGGTGGGAGAGATTCTCGAGAGGTGAGGATTGGGGTGCGGAGGCGTCTCGATTGGGTGGAGATTGGGTGGGAGAGTTCTCGATGGGTGGAGATTGGGTGGTGAGAGTTCTCGATGAGGTGGAGATAGGGTTGGGAGAGTTCTCGATGAGGTGGAGATTGGGGTGTGAGAGTTATCGATGAGGTGGAGATTCGTTGGGATGGTTCTAGATGAGGTGGAGATTGGGTGGGAGGGTCTCGATGAGGTTGGAGATTGGGTGGAAAGTCGCAATGAGTTGGAGTATGGCGTGGGATGGTTCTGGATGAGGGGAGATTGGGTGGGAGATTCACGATGAGGTGGATATTGGGTGGCGAGAGCTCTCGATAGCTGGAGAGTGGTGGGAGGGTTCTCGAAGAGGTGGGAGAATGGGGGGAGAGTTTCGATGAGGTGGAGATTGGGTGGGAGAGAGCGAGAGTACTCGCTGAGGTGGAGATTGGGTAGGAGAGTTCTCAATGAGGTGGAGATTTGCTGGGATGGTTCTGGATGAGGTGGAGATTGGGTGGGAGAATTCGTGATGAGGTGGAGATTGGGTGGGAGAGTTCTCGATGAGGTGGAGATTGGGTGGGAGAGTTCTCGATGAGGTGGAGATTGGGTGGGAGGGTTCTCGATAGGTGGAGATTGGGTTGGGAGGGAGTTCTCGATGAGGTGGAGATTTGGTGGGAGAGGTTCTCGATGAGCTGGAGATTGGGTGGGAGGGTTCTCGATGAGGTGGAGATTGGGTGGGAGAGGTTCTCGATGAGGTGGAGATTGGGTGGGAGAGTTCTCGATGAGGTGGAGTTGGGTTGGGAGAGTTCTCGATGAGGTGGAGATTGGGTGGGAGGAGTTCTCGATGAGCTGGAGATTGGGTGGGAGGGTTCTCGATGAGGTGAGATTGGGTGGAGAGTTCTCGATGAGGTGGAGATTGGTGGAGAGTTCTCGATGAGGTGGAGATTGGGTGGGGAGATTCTCGATGATGGGAGATTGGGTGGGAGAGTTCTCGATGAGGTGGGAGATTGGTGGGAGAGTTCTCGATGAGGTGGAGATTGGTGGGAGAGTTCTCGATGAGGTGGAGATTGGGTGGGAGAGGTTCTCGATGAGGTGGAGATTGGGTGGGAGAGTTTCTCGATGAGGTGGAGATTGGGTGGGAGAGTTCTCGATGAGGTGGAGATTGGGTGGGAGTGTTCTCGATGAGGTGGAGATTGGGTGGGAGAGTTCTCGATGAGGTGGAGATTGGGTGGAGAGTTCTCGATGAGGTGGAGATTGGGTGGGAGGGTTCTCGATGAGTGGAGATTGGGTGGGAGGGTTCTCGATGAGGTGGAGATTGGGTGGGAGAGTTCTCGATGAGGTGGAGATTGGGTGGGAGAGTTCTCGATGAGGTGGAGATTGGGTGGGAGAGTTCTCGATGAGGTGGAGATTGGGTGGGAGAGTTCTCGATGAGCTGGAGATTGGGTGGGAGAGTTCTCGATGAGGTGGAGATTGGGTGGGAGAGGTTCTCGATGAGGTGGAGATTGGGTGGGAGGGTTCTCGATGTGGTGGTGATGGGTGGGAGAGTTCTCGATGAGGTGGAGATTGGGTGGAGAGTTCTCGATAGAGGTGGAGATTTGGGTGGGAGAGTTCTCGATGAGGTGGAGATTGGGTGGGAGAGTTCTCGATGAGGTGAGATTGGGTGGGAGGGTTCTCGATGAGGTGGAGATTGGGTGGGGAGAGTTCTCGATGAGGTGGAGATTGGGTGGGAGAGTTCTCGATGAGGTGGAGATTGGGTGGGAGGGTTCTCGATGAGGTGGAGATTGGGTGGGAGAGTTCTCGATGAGGTGGAGATTGGGTGGGAGAGTTCTCGATGAGGTGAGATTGGGTGGAGAGTTCTCGATGAGGTGGAGATTGGGTGGGAGGGTTCTCGATGAGGTGGTGATTGGGTGGGAGAGTTCTCGATGAGCGTGGAGATTGGGTGGGAGGGTTCTCGATGAGGTGAGAATTGGGTGGGAGGAGTTCTCGATGAGTGGAGATTGGGTGGAGAGTTCTCGATGAGGTGGAGATTGGTGGGAGGTTCTCGATGAGTGAGATTGGTGGGAGAGTTCTCGATGAGGTGGAGATTGGGTGGAGTGTTCTCGATGAGGTGGAGATTGGGTGGGAGGAGTTCTCGATGAGGTGGAGATTGGGTGGGAGGGTTTCCGATGAGGTGGAGATTGGTGGGAGAGATCTCGATGAGGTGGAGATTGGGTGGGAGAGTTCTCGATGAGGTGGAGATTGGGTGGGAGGTTCTCGATGAGGTGGAGATTGGGTGGGAGAGTTCTCGATGAGGTGGAGATTGGGTGGGAGGGTTCTCGATGAGGTGGAGATTGGGATGGAGAGTTCTCGATGAGGTGGAGATTGGGTGGGAGGGTTCTCGATGAGGTGGAGATTGGGTGGGAGAGTTCTCGATTGAGGTGGAGATTGGGTGGGAGAGTTCTCGATGAGGTGGAGATTGGGTGGGAGAGTTCTCGATGAGGTGGAGATTGGGTGGGAGAGTTCTCGATGAGGTGGAGATTGGGTGGGAGGGTTCTCGATGAGGTGGAGATTGGGTGGGAGAGTTCTCGATGAGGTGGAGATTGGGTGGGAGGGTTCTCGATGAGGTGGAGATTGGGTGGGAGGGGATTCTCGATGAGGTGGAGATTGGGTGGGAGAGTTCTCGATGAGGTGGAGATTGGGTGGGAGGGTTCTCGATGAGGTGGAGTTTGGGTGGGAGAGTTCTCGATGAGGTGGAGATTGGGTGGGAGGGTTCTCGATGAGGTGGAGATTGGGTGGGAGAGTTCTCGATGAGGTGGAGATTGGGTGGGAGAGTTCTCGATGAGGTGGAGATTGGGTGGGAGTGTTCTCGATGAGGTGGAGATTGGGTGGGAGAGTTCTCGATGGAGATGGGTGGAGATTGGGGGATGGGTGGAGAGTCTCGATGAGGTGGAGATTGGGTGGGAGGGTTCTCGATGAGGATGGAGATTGGGTGGGAGAGTGTTCTCGATGAGGTGGAGATTGGGTGGGAGAGTTCTCCGATGAGGTGGAGATTGGGTGGAGAGTTCTCGATGAGCTGGAGATTGGGTGGGAGGGTTCTCGATGAGGTGGAGATTGGGTGGGAGAGTTCTCGATGAGGTGGAGATTGGGTGGGAGAGTTCTCGATGAGGTGGAGATTGGGTGGGAGAGTTCTCGATGAGGTGGAGATTGGGTGGGAGGGTTCTCGATGAGGTGGAGATTGGGTGGGAGAGTTCTCGATGAGGTGGAGATTGGGTGGAGAGGTTCTCGATGAGGTGGAGATTGGGTGGGAGGGTTCTCGATGAGGTGGAGATTGGGTGGGAGAGGTTCTCGATGAGGTGGAGATTGGGTGGGAGAGTTCTCGATGAGGTGGAGATTGGGTGGGAGAGTTCTCGATGAGGTGGAGATTGGGTGGGAGGGTTCTCGATGAGGTGGAGATTGGGTGGGAGAGTTCTCGATGAGGTGGAGATTGGGTGGGAGAGTTCTCGATGAGCTGGAGATTGGGTGGGAGAGTTCTCGATGAGGTGGAGATTGGGTGGGAGGGTTCTCGATGAGGTGGAGATTGGGTGGGAGGGTTCTCGATGAGGTGGAGATTGGGTGGGAGAGTTCTCGATGAGGTGGAGATTGGGTGGGAGAGTTCTCGATGAGGTGGAGATTGGGTGGGAGAGTTCTCGATGAGGTGGAGATTGGGTGGGAGAGTTCTCGATGAGGTGGAGATTGGGTGGGAGAGTTCTCGATGAGGTGGAGATTGGGTGGGAGAGTTCTCGATGAGGTGGAGATTGGGTGGGAGAGTTCTCGATGAGGTGGAGATTGGGTGGGAGAGTTCTCGATGAGGTGGAGATTGGGTGGGAGAGTTCTCGATGAGGTGGAGATTGGGTGGGAGGGTTCTCGATGAGGTGGAGATTGGGTGGGAGGGTTCTCGATGAGGTGGAGATTGGGTGGGAGGGTTCTCGATGAGGTGGAGATTGGGTGGGAGAGTTCTCGATGAGGTGGAGATTGGGTGGGAGAGTTCTCGATGAGGTGGAGATTGGGTGGGAGAGTTCTCGATGAGGTGGAGATTGGGTGGGAGAGTTCTCGATGAGGTGGAGATTGGGTGGGAGAGTTCTCGATGAGGTGGAGATTGGGTGGGAGAGTTCTCGATGAGGTGGAGATTGGGTGGGAGAGTTCTCGATGAGGTGGAGATTGGGTGGGAGGGTTCTCGATGAGGTGGAGATTGGGTGGGAGAGTTCTCGATGAGGTGGAGATTGGGTGGGAGAGTTCTCGATGAGGTGGAGATTGGGTGGGAGAGTTCTCGATGAGGTGGAGATTGGGTGGGAGGGTTCTCGATGAGGTGGAGATTGGGTGGGAGGTTCTCGATGAGGTGGAGATTGGGTGGGAGAGTTCTCGATGAGGTGGAGATTGGGTGGGAGAGTTCTCGATGAGGTGGAGATTGGGTGGGAGAGTTCTCGATGAGGTGGAGATTGGGTGGGAGAGTTCTCGATGAGGTGGAGATTGGGTGGGAGAGTTCTCGATGAGGTGGAGATTGGGTGGGAGGGTTCTCGATGAGGTGGAGATTGGGTGGGAGGTTCTCGATGAGGTGGAGATTGGGTGGGAGAGTTCTCGATGAGGTGGAGATTGGGTGGGAGAGTTCTCGATGAGGTGGAGATTGGGTGGGAGAGTTCTCGATGAGGTGGAGATTGGGTGGGAGAGTTCTCGATGAGGTGGAGATTGGGTGCGTGATCTCGATGAGGAGAGATTGGGTGGGTTCTCGATGAGGTGGAGATTGGGTGGGAGAGTTCTCGATGAGGTGGAGATTGGGTGGGAGAGTTCTCGATGAGGTGGAGATTGGGTGGGAGAGTTCTCGATGAGTGGAGATTGGTTGGGAGTGTTCTCGATGAGGTGGAGATTGGGTGGGAGTGTTCTCGATGAGGTGGAGATTGGGTGGGAAGAGTTCTCGATGAGGTGGAGATTGGGTGGGAGAGTTCTCGATGAGGTGGAGATTGGGTGGGAGAGTTCTCGATGAGGTGGAGATTGGGTTGGGAGAGCTCTCGATGAGGTGGAGATTGGGTGGGAGGTTCTCGATGAGGTGGAGATTGGGTGGGAGGTTCTCGATGAGGTGGAGATTGGGTGGGAGAGTTCTCGATGAGGTGGAGATTGGGTGGGGAGAGTTCTCGATGAGGTCGGAGATTGGGTGGGAGGGTTCTCGATGAGGTGGAGATTGGGTGGGAGGGTTCTCGAATGAGGTGGAGATTGGGTGGGAGAGTTCTCGATGAGCTGGAGATTGGGTGGGAGGGTTCTCGATGAGTGGAGATTGGGGGGAGGGTTCTCGATGAGATGGAGATTGGTGGGAGAGTTCTCGATGAGGTGGAGATTGGGTGGGAGAGTTCTCGATGAGGTGGAGATTGGGTGGGAGGGATCTCGATGAGCTGGAGATTGGGTGGGAGGGTTCTCGATGAGCTGGAGATTGGGTGGGAGAGTTCTCGATGAGCTGGAGATTGGGTGGGAGGTTCTCGATGAGGTGGAGATTGGGTGGGAGGGTTCTCGATGAGGAGGAGATTGGGTGGGAGAGTTCTCGATGAGGTGGAGATGGGGTGGGAGAGTTCTCGATGAGGTGAGATTGGGTGGAGGGTTCTCGATGAGGTGGAGATTGGGTGGGAGAGTTCTCGATGAGGTGGAGATTGGGTAGGAGTGTTCTCGATGAGGTGGAGATTGGGTGGAGGGTTCTCGATGAGGCTGGAGATTGGTGGAGAGTTCTCGAATGAGGTGGAGATTGGGTGGGAGGTTCTCGATGAGGTGGAGATTGGGTGGGAGAGTTCTCGATGAGGTGGAGATTGGGTGGGAGAGTTCTCGATGAGGTGGAGATTGGGTGGGAGAGTTCTCGATGAGGTGGAGATTGGGTGGGAGAGTTCTCGATGAGGTGGAGATTGGGTGGGAGAGTTCTCGATGAGGTGGAGATTGGGTGGGAGAGTTCTCGATGAGGTGGAGATTGGGTGGGAGAGTTCTCGATGAGGTGGAGATTGGGTGGGAGAGGTTCTCGATGAGGTGGAGATTGGGTGGGAGAGTTCTCGATGAGGTGGAGATTGGGTGGGAGAGTTCTCGATGAGGTGGAGATTGGGTGGGAGAGTTCTCGATGAGGTGGAGATTGGGTGGGAGGTTCTCGATGAGGTGGAGATTGGGTGGGAGGGTTCTCGATGAGGTGGAGATTGGGTGGGAGAGTTCTCGATGAGGTGGAGATTGGGTGGGAGGGTTCTCGATGAGGTGGAGATTGGGTGGGAGAGTTCTCGATGAGGTGGAGATTGGGTGGGAGAGTTCTCGATGAGGTGGAGATTGGGTGGGAGAGTTCTCGATGAGGTGGAGATTGGGTGGGAGAGTTCTCGATGAGGTGGAGATTGGGTGGGAGAGTTCTCGATGAGGTGGAGATTGGGTGGGAGGTTCTCGATGAGGTGGAGATTGGGTGGGAGAGTTCTCGATGAGGTGGAGATTGGGTGGGAGGGTTCTCGATGAGGTGGAGATTGGGTGGGAGAGTTCTCGATGAGGTGGAGATTGGGTGGGAGAGTTCTCGATGAGGTGGAGATTGGGTGGGAGTTCTCGATGAGGTGGAGATTGGGTGGGAGAGTTCTCGATGAGGTGGAGATTGGGTGGGAGAGTTCTCGATGAGGTGGAGATTGGGTGGGAGAGTTCTCGATGAGGTGGAGATTGGGTGGGAGAGTTCTCGATGAGGTGGAGATTGGGTGGGAGAGTTCTCGATGAGGTGGAGATTGGGTGGGAGAGTTCTCGATGAGGTGGAGATTGGGTGGGAGAGTTCTCGATGAGGTGGAGATTGGGTGGGAGAGTTCTCGATGAGGTGGAGATTGGGATGGAGAGTTCTCGATGAGGTGGAGATTGGGTGGGATGGTTCTCGATGAGGTGGAGATTGGGTGGGGAGAGTTCTCGATGAGGTGGAGATTGGGTGGAGGAGTTCTCGATGAGCTGGAGATTGGGTGGGAGGGTTCTCGATGAGGTGGAGATTGGGTGGGAGTGTTCTCGATGAGGTGGAGATTGGGTGGGAGAGTTCTCGATGAGCTGGAGATTGGGTGGGAGAGTTCTCGATGAGGTGGAGATTGGGTGGGAGAGTTCTCGATGAGGTGGAGATTGGGTGTGGAGGGTTCTCGATGAGGTGGAGATTGGGTGGGAGAGTTCTCGATGAGGTGGAGATATGGTGGGAGGGTTCTCGATGAGGTGGAGATTGGGTGGGAGAGTTCTCGATGAGGTGGAGATTGTGTGGGAGAGTTCTCGATGAGGTGGAGATTGGGTGGGAGGGTTCTCGATGAGGTGGAGATTGGGTGGGAGAGTTCTCGATGAGGTGGAGATTGGGTGGGAGAGGTTCTCGATGAGGTGGAGATTGGGTGGAGAGGTTCTCGATGAGTTGGAGATTGGGTGGGAGAGTTCTCGATGAGGTGGAGATTGGGTGGGAGAGTTCTCGATGAGGTGGAGATTGGGTGGGAGGTTCTCGATGAGGTGGAGATTGGGTGGGAGAGTTCTCGATGAGGTGGAGATTGGGTGGGAGAGTTCTCGATGAGGTGGAGATTGGGTGGGAGAGTTCTCGATGAGGTGGAGATTGGGTGGGAGAGTTCTCGATGAGGTGGAGATTGGGTGGGAGAGTTCTCGATGAGGTGGAGATTGGGTGGGAGAGTTCTCGATGAGGTGGAGATTGGGTGGGAGAGTTCTCGATGAGGTGGAGATTGGGTGGGAGGGTTCTCGATGAGGTGGAGATTGGGTGGGAGAGTTCTCGATGAGGTGGAGATTGGGTGGGAGAGTTCTCGATGAGGTGGAGATTGGGTGGGAGAGTTCTCGATGAGGTGGAGATTGGGTGGGAGAGTTCTCGATGAGGTGGAGATTGGGTGGGAGAGTTCTCGATGAGGTGGAGATTGGGTGGGAGGGTTCTCGATGAGGTGGAGATTGGGTGGGAGGGTTCTCGATGAGGTGGAGATTGGGTGGGAGAGTTCTCGATGAGGTGGAGATTGGGTGGGAGAGTTCTCGATGAGGTGGAGATTGGGTGGGAGAGTTCTCGATGAGCTGGAGATTGGGTGGGAGAGTTCTCGATGAGGTGGAGATTGGGTGGGAGAGTTCTCGATGAGATGGAGATTGGGTGGGAGAGTTCTCGATGAGGTGGAGATTGGGTGGGAGGGTCTCGATGAGGTGGAGATTGGGTGGGAGAGTTCTCGATGAGGTGGAGATTGGGTGGGAGAGTTCTCGATGAGGTGGAGATTGGGTGGGAGAGTTCTCGATGAGGTGGAGATTGGGTGGGAGAGTTCTCGATGAGCTGGAGATTGGGTAGGAGTGTTCTCGATGAGGTGGAGATTGGGTGGGAGGGTTCTCGATGAGGTGGAGATTGGGGGGTGGGAGTTCTCGATGAGGTGGTGATGGGTGGGAGGGTTCTCGATGAGCTGGAGATTGGTGGGAGAGTTCTCGATGAGGTGGAGATTGGGTGGGAGAGTTCTCGATGAGGTGGAGATTGGGTGGGAGAGTTCTCGATGAGGTGGAGATTGGGTGGGAGAGTTCTCGATGAGGTGGAGATTGGGTGGGAGGTTCTCGATGAGGTGGAGATTGGGTGGGAGAGTTCTCGATGAGGTGGAGATTGGGTGGGAGAGTTCTCGATGAGGTGGAGATTGGGTGGGAGGGTTCTCGATGAGGTGGAGATTGGGTGGGAGAGTTCTCGATGAGGTGGAGATTGGGTGGGAGAGTTCTCGATGAGGTGGAGATTGGGTGGGAGAGTTCTCGATGAGGTGGAGATTGGGTGGGAGGTTCTCGATGAGGTGGAGATTGGGTGGGAGAGTTCTCGATGAGGTGGAGATTGGGTGGGAGAGTTCTCGATGAGGTGGAGATTGGGTGGGAGGGTTCTCGATGAGGTGGAGATTGGGTGGGAGGGTTCTCGATGAGGTGGAGATTGGGTGGGAGAGTTCTCGATGAGGTGGAGATTGGGTGGGAGAGTTCTCGATGAGGTGGAGATTGGGTGGGAGGTTCTCGATGAGGTGGAGATTGGGTGGGAGGGATTCTCGATGAGGTGGAGATTGGGTGGGAGGGTTCTCGATGAGATGGAGTTGGGTGGGAGAGTTCTCGATGAGTGGAGATTGGGTGGGAGGGTTCTCGATGAGGCTGGAGATTGGGTGGGAGGTTCTCGATGAGGTGGAGATTGGGTGGGAGGGTTCTCGATGAGGTGGAGATTGGGTGGGAGAGTTCTCGAGAGTGGAGATGGGTGGTGGTTCTCGATGAGGTGGTGATTGGGTGGGAGTGTTCTCGATGAGGTGGAGATGGGTGGGGAGTTCTCGATGAGGTGGAGATTGGGTGGGAGAGTTCTCGATGAGGTGGAGATTGGGTGGGAGAGTTTCACGATGAGGTGGAGATTGGGTTGGAGGGTTCTCGATGAGGTGGAGATTGGGTGGGAGAGTTCTCGATGAGCTGAGATTGGGTGGGAGAGTTCTCGATGAGGTGGAGATTGGGTGGGAGGTTTCTCGATGAGTGGAGATTGGTTGGGAGAGTTCTCGATGAGTGGGAATGGGTGGGAGTTCTCGATGAGGTGGAGATTGGGTGGGAGGGTTCTCGATGAGTGGAGATTGGGTGGAGGTTCTCGATGAGGTGAGATTGGGTGTGAGGAGTTCTCGATGAGGTGGGAGGATTGGGTGGGAGAGTTCTCGATGAGGTGGAGATGGGTTGGGAGGTTCTCGATGAGGTGGAGATTGGGTGGGAGAGTTTCTCGATGAGGTGGAGATTGGGTGGGAGGGTTCTCGATGAGGTGGAGATTGGGTGGGAGAGTTCTCGATGAGCTGGAGATTGGGTAGGAGGGTTTCTCGATAGGTGGATATAGGGTGGGAGGGTTCTCGATGAGGTGTCGAGATTGGGTGGGCGGATTCTCGATGAGGCTGGAGATTGGGTGGGAGGGTTCTCCGATGAGGTGGAGATTGGGTGGGAGGGTTCACGATGAGGTGGAGTGTGGGTGGGAGGGTTCTCGATGAGGTGGAGATTGGGTGGAGAGTTCTCGATGAGGCTGGAGATGGGTGGAGGTTCTCCGATGAGTGGAGATTGGGTGGGAGTGTTCTCGATGAGGTGGAGATTGGGTGGGAGAGATCTCGATGCCGTGGAGATTGGGTGGAGTGTTCTCGATGAGGTGGAGGATGGGTGGGAGGGTCTCTCGATGAGGTGGAGATTGGGTGGGAGAGTTCTCGATGAGGTGGAGATTGGGTGGGAGGTTCTCGATGAGGTGGAGATTGGGTGGGAGAGTTCTCGATGAGGTGGAGATTGGGTGGGAGAGTTCTCGATGAGGTGGAGATTGGGTGGGAGGGTTCTCGATGAGGTGGAGATTGGGTGGGAGAGTTCTCGATGAGGTGGAGATTGGGTGGGAGAGTTCTCGATGAGGTGGAGATTGGGTGGGAGGTTCTCGATGAGGTGGAGATTGGGTGGGAGAGTTCTCGATGAGGTGGAGATTGGGTGGGAGGGTTCTCGATGAGGTGGAGATTGGGTGGGAGAGTTCTCGATGAGGTGGAGATTGGGTGGGAGAGTTCTCGATGAGGTGGAGATTGGGTGGGAGAGTTCTCGATGAGGTGGAGATTGGGTGGGAGGGTTCTCGATGAGGTGGAGATTGGGTGGGAGGGTTCTCGATGAGGTGGAGATTGGGTGGGAGAGTTCTCGATGAGGTGGAGATTGGGTGGGAGAGTTCCTCGATGAGGTGGAGATTGGGTGGGAGGTTCTCGATGAGGTGGAGATTGGGTGGGAGAGTTCTCGATGAGGTGGAGATTGGGTGGGAGAGTTCTCGATGAGGTGAGATTGGGTGGGAGAGTTCTCGATGAGGTGGAGATTGGGTGGGAGGGTTCTCGATGAGGCTGGAGATTGGGTGGAGGGTTCTCGATAGGTGGAGATTGGGTGGGAGAGTTTCTCGATGAGTGGAGATTGGGTGGGAGAGTTCCGATGAGGTGGAGATTGGGTGGGAGTGTTCTCGATGAGGTGGAGATTGGGTGGGAGAGTTCTCGATGAGGTGGAGATTGGGTGGGAGAGTTCTCGATGAGGTGGAGATTGGGTGGGAGAGTTCTCGATGAGGTGGAGATTGGGTGGGAGAGTTCTCGATGAGGTGGAGATTGGGTGGGAGGGTTCTCGATGAGGTGGAGATTGGGTGGGAGGGTCTCGATGAGGTGGAATTGGGTGGGAGAATTCTCGATGAGGTGGGATGGTGGAGAATTCTCGATGAGGTGAGATTGGTGGGAGAGTTCTCGATGAGGTGGAGATTGAGTGGAGAGTTATCGATGAGGTGGGAGATTGGGTGGGAGGGTTCTCGATGAGGTGGAGATTGGGTGGGAGGGTTCTCGATGAGGTGGAGATTGGGTGGGAGAGTTCTCGATGAGGTGGAGATTGGGTGCGTGGATTCTCGATGTCGTGGTGATGGGTGGGAGGGTTCTCGATGAGCTGGAGATTGTGGGGGAGAGTTCTCGATGAGGTGGAGATTGGGTGCGCGAGAGCATTTCTCGATGAGGTTGGAGATTGGATGGGAGAGTTCTCGATAGGTGGAGATTGGGTTGGAGGAGTTCTCGATGAGGTGGAGATTGGGTGGGAGGGTCTCGATGAGCTGGAGATTGGGCGGGAGAGGTTCTTGATGAGGATGGAGATTGGGTGGGAGAGGTTCTCGATGAGGTGGAGATTGGGTGGGAGAGTTCTCGATGAGGTGGAGATTGGGTGGGAGGGTTCTCGATGAGGTGGAGATTGGGTGGGAGAGTTCTCGATGAGCTGGAGATTGGGTGGGAGGTTCTCGATGAGGTGGAGATTGGGTGGGAGAGTTCTCGATGAGGTGGAGATTGGGTGGGAGAGTTCTCGATGAGGTGGAGATTGGGTGGGAGAGTTCTCGATGAGGTGGAGATTGGGTGGGAGAGTTCTCGATGAGGTGGAGATTGGGTGGGAGAGTTCTCGATGAGGTGGAGATTGGGTGGGAGGGTTCTCGATGAGGTGGAGATTGGGTGGGAGAGTTCTCGATGAGGTGGAGATTGGGTGGGAGGTTCTCGATGAGGTGGAGATTGGGTGGGAGAGTTCTCGATGAGGTGGAGATTGGGTGGGAGAGTTCTCGATGAGGTGGAGATTGGGTGGGAGGGTTCTCGATGAGGTGGAGATTGGGTGGGAGAGTTCTCGATGAGGTGGAGATTGGGTGGGAGAGTTCTCGATGAGGTGGAGATTGGGTGGGAGAGTTCTCGATGAGGTGGAGATTGGGTGGGAGAGTTCTCGATGAGGTGGAGATTGGGTGGGAGGGTTCTCGATGAGGTGGAGATTGGGTGGGAGAGTTCTCGATGAGGTGGAGATTGGGGTGGGAGAGTTCTCGATGAGGTGGAGATTGGGTGGGAGAGTTCTCGATGAGGTGGAGATTGGGTGGGAGAGTTCTCGATGAGGTGGAGATTGGGTGGAGAGAGTTCTCGATGAGGTGGAGATTGGGTGAGAGGGTTGCTCGATGAGGTGGAGATTGGGTGGGAGGGTTCTCGATGAGGTGGAGATTGGGTGGGAGAGTTCTCGATGAGGTGGAGATTGGGTGGGAGAGTTCACGAATGAGGTGGAGATTGGGGTGGAGAGTTCTCGATGAGGTGGAGATTGGGTGGGAGAGTTCTCGATGAGGGGGAGATTGGGTGGGAGGGTCTCGATGAGGTGGAGATTGGGTGGGAGAGTTCTCGATGAGGTGGAGATTGGGTGGGAGAGTTCTCGATGAGGTGGAGATTGGGTGGGAGGGTTCTCGATGAGGTGGAGATTGGGTGGGAGAGTTCTCGATTGAGGTGGAGATTGGGTGGGAGAGTTCTCGATGAGTGGAGATTGGGTGGGAGAGTTCTCGATGAGGTGGAGATTGGGTGGGAGGGTTCTCGATGAGGTGGAGATTGGGTGGGAGGGTTCTCGATGAGGTGGAGATTGGGTGGGAGAGGTTCTCGATGAGGTGGAGATTGGGTGGGAGGAGTTCTCGATGAGGTGGAGATTGGGTGGGAGAGGTTCTCGATGAGGTGGAGATTGGGTGGGAGGGTTCTCGATGAGGTGGAGATTGGGTGGGAGAGTTCTCGATGAGGTGGAGATTGGGTGGGAGAGTTCTCGATGAGGTGGAGATTGGGTGGGAGGGTTCTCGATGAGGTGGAGATTGGGTGGGAGGGTTCTCGATGAGGTGGAGATTGGGTGGGAGAGTTCTCGATGAGGTGGAGATTGGGTGGGAGGGTTCTCGATGAGGTGGAGATTGGGTGGGAGAGTTCTCGATGAGGTGGAGATTGGGTGCGTGGATTCTCGATGTGGTGGAGATTGGGTGGGAGAGTTCTCGATGAGGTGGAGATTGGGTGGGAGAGTTCTCGATGAGGTGGAGATTGGGTGGGAGAGTTCTCGATGAGGTGGAGATTGGGTGGGAGGGTTCTCGATGAGGTGGAGATTGGGTGGGAGGGTTCTCGATGAGGTGGAGATTGGGTGGGAGGGTTCACGATGAGGTGGAGATTGGGTGGGAGAGTTCTCGATGAGGTGGAGATTGGGTGGGAGGGTTCTCGATGAGGTGGAGATTGGGTGGGAGATTTCTCGATGAGGTGGAGATTGGGTGGGAGAGTTCTCGATGAGGTGGAGATTGGGTGGGAGGGTTCTCGATGGGTGGAGATTGGGTGGGAGAGGTTCTCGATGAGCTGGAGATTGGGTGGGAGGGTTCTCGATGAGGTGGAGATTGGGTGGGAGAGTTCTCGATGAGGTGGAGATTGGGAGGGAGAGTTCTCGATGAGCTGGGAGATTGGGTGGGAGGTTTCTCGATGAGGTGGAGATTGGGTGGGAGAGTTCTCGATGGATGAGCTGGAGATTGGGTAGGGAGTGTTCTCGATGAGCGTGGAGATGGGTGGGAGGAGTTCTCGATGAGGCTGGCGATTGGGTGGGAGAGTGTGGGAGAGTTCTCGATGAGGTGGAGATTGGGTGGGAGAGTTGTCTCGATGAGCTGGAGATTGGGTGAGCGAGGTTCTCGATGAGGTGGAGATTGGGTGGGAGTGTTCTCGATGAGATGGAGGATTGGGTTGGAGAGTTCTCGATGAGGTGGAGATTGGGTGGGAGAGTTCTCGATGAGGTGGAGATTGGGTGGGAGGGTTCTCGATGAGGTGGAGATTGGGTGGGAGAGTTCTCGATGAGGTGGAGATTGGGTGGGAGAGTTCTCGATGAGTGGAGATTGGGTGGGAGAGTTCTCGATGAGGTGGAGATTGGGTTGGAGGGTTCTCGATGAGGTGGAGATTGGGTGGGAGGTTCTCGATGAGGTGGAGATTGGGTGGAGTGTTCTCGATGAGGTGGAGATTTGGGTGGAGAGTTTCTCGATGAGGTGGAGATTGGGTGGGAGAGTTCTCGATGAGGTGGAGATTGGGTGGGGAGAGTTCTCGATGAGGTGGAGATTGGGTGGGAAGGTTTTCGATGAGGTGGAGATTGGGTGGGAGAGTTCCCGATGAGGTGGAGTTTGGGTGGGAGGGTTCTCGATGAGGTGGAGATTGGTGGAGGGTTCTCGATGAGGTGGAGATTGGGTGGGAGAGTTCTCGATGAGGTGGAGATTGGTGGGAGAGTTCTCGATGAGGGTGGAGATTGGGTGGGAGAGTTCTCGATGAGGTGGAGATTGGGTGGGAGAGGTCTCGATGAGTTGGAGATTGGGTGGGAGAGTTCACGATGCGGTGGAAATTTGGTGGGAAGAGTTCTCGATGAGAGGAGATTGGGTGGGAGGGGTTACTCGATGAGGTGGAGATTGTGTGGGGAGTGTTCACGATGAGGTGGAGATTGGGTGGAGAGAGTTCAGATAGAGGTGGAGATTGGGATGCGTGGAGTCTCGATGTCGTGGTGATGGGTGGAGAGCTCTCGATGAGGCTGGAGATGGGTGGAGAGTAATCTCGATGAGTGGCGATAGGGTGGGAGAGTTCTCGATGACGCAGGAGATGGGTGGGAGAGTTCTCAATGAGGTGAGATATGGGTGGGAGATTTCTCAGTGAGGCTGGAGATTGGGTGGAGAGTTCTCAATGGTGGAGAATTGGGAGGGAGAGAGTTCACGATGAGATGGAGACTTGAGGTGGGAGAGTTCTCGATGCGGTGGAGATTGGGGTGGGAGAGTTCTCAATGAGGTGGAGATTGGGTGGGAGAGGTTCTCGATAGGTGGAGATTGGGTGGGCGTGATTCTCGATGTGGTGGTGATCTCAATGAGTGTGCGGATGAGTTCTCGATGAGGTGGAGATTGGGTAGGAGAGTTCTCGATGCGGTGGATATTGGGAGGGAGGGGTTCTCGATGAGGTGGAGATTGGGTTGGAGAGTTCTCGATGAGGTGGAGATTGGGTGGGAGAGTTCTCGATGAGGTGGAGATTGGGTGGGAGAGTTCTCGATGAGATGGAGATTGGGTGGGAGAGTTCTCGATGAGGTGGAGATTGGGTGGGAGAGTTCTCGATGAGGTGGAGATTGGGTGGGAGAGTTCTCGATGAGGTGGAGATTGGGTGGAGAGTTCTCGATGAGGAGGATATTGGGTGGGAGGGTTCTCGATGAGGTGGAGATTGGGTGGGAGAGTTCTCGATGAGGTGGAGATTGGGTGGGAGAGTTCTCGATGAGGTGGAGATTGGGTGGGAGAGTTCTCGATGAGGTGGAGATTGGGTGGGAGAGTTCTCGATGAGGTGGAGATTGGGTTGGAGTGTTCTCGATGAGGTGGAGATTGGGTGGGAGAGTTCTCGATGAGCTGGGAGATTGGGTGGGAGAGTTCGATCGAGGTGGAGCTAGTTGGGAGGGTTCTTGATGAGGTGGAGATTGGGTGGGAGAGTTCTCGATGAGGTGGAGATTGGGTGGGAGAGATCTCGATGAGCTGGAGATTGGGTGGGAGGGTTCTCGATGAGGTGGAGAATTGGGTGGGAGGGTTCTCGAGAGGTGGAGATTGGGTGGGAGGGTTCTCGATGAGGTGGAGATTGGGGTGGGAGATGAGGTGGAGATTGGTGGGAGGGTTCTCGATGAGGTGGAGATTGGGTGGGAGGTTCTCGATGAGGTGGAGATTGGGTGGAGAGTTCTCGATGAGGTGGAGATTGGGTGGGAGAGTTCTCGATGAGGTGGGAGATTGGGTGGAGAGAGTTGCGTCGAGAGGTGGAGATTGGGTGGAGGTTCTCGATGAGGTGGGAGATTGGGTGGGAGAGTTCTCGATGAGGTGGAGATTGGGTGGAGGGTTCTCGATGAGGTGGAGATTGGGTGGGAGAGTTCTCGATGAGGTGGAGATTGGGGTGGGAGAGTTCTCGATGAGGTGGAGATGGGTGGGAGGGTTCTCGATGAGGTGGAGATTGGGTGGGAGAGTTCTCGATGAGGTGGAGATTGGGTGGGAGGGTTCTCGATGAGGTGGAGATTGGGTGGGAGGGTTCTCGATGAGGCTGGAGATTGGGTGGGAGGATCTCGATGAGCTGGAGATTGGGTGGGAGGGTTCTCGATGAGCTGGAGATTGGGTGGGAGAGTTCTCGATGAGGTGGAGATTGGGTGGGAGAGTTCTCGATGAGGTGGAGATTGGTGGGAGAGTTCTCGATGAGGTGGAGATTGGGTGGGGGAGTTCTCGATGAGGTGGAGATTGGGTGGGAGAGTTCTCGATGAGGTGGAGATTGGGTGGGAGAGTTCTCGATGAGGTGGAGATTGGGTGGGAGAGTTCTCGATGAGGTGGAGATTGGGTGGGAGAGTTCTCGATGAGGTGAGATTGGGTGGGAGAGGTTCTCGATGAGGTGGAGATTGGGTGGGAGAGTTCTCGATGAGGTGGAGATTGGGTGGGAGAGTTCTCGATGAGGTGGAGATTGGGTGGGAGGGTTCTCGATGAGGTGAGATTGGGTGGGAGTGTTCTCGATGAGGTGGAGATTGGGTGGGAGGGTTCTCGATGAGGTGGAGATTGGGTGGGAGAGTTCTCGATGAGGTGGAGATTGGGTGGGAGTGTTCTCGATGAGGTGGAGATTGGGTGGGAGGGTTCTCGATGAGGTGGAGATTGGGTGGGAGAGTTCTCGATGAGGTGGAGATTGGGTGGAGAGTTCTCGATGAGGTGGAGATTGGGTGGGAGGTTCTCGATGAGGTGGAGATTGGGTGGGAGAGTTCTCGATGAGGTGGAGATTGGGTGGGAGAGTTCTCGATGAGGTGGAGATTGGGTGGGAGAGTTCTCGATGAGGTGGAGATTGGGTGGGAGAGTTCTCGATGAGGTGGAGATTGGGTGGGAGAGTTCTCGATGAGGTGGAGATTGGGTGGGAGAGTTCTCGATGAGGTGGAGATTGGGTGGGAGGGTTCTCGATGAGGTGGAGATTGGGTGGGAGGGTTCTCGATGAGGTGGAGATTGGGTGGGAGGGTTCTCGATGAGGTGGAGATTGGGTGGGAGAGTTCTCGATGAGGTGGAGATTGGGTGGGAGAGTTCTCGATGAGGTGGAGATTGGGTGGGAGGGTTCTCGATGAGGTGGAGATTGGGTGGGAGAGTTCTCGATGAGGTGGAGATTGGGTGGGAGAGTTCTCGATGAGGTGGAGATTGGGTGGGAGAGTTCTCGATGAGGTGGAGATTGGGTGGGAGAGTTCTCGATGAGGTGGAGATTGGGTGGGAGAGTTCTCGATGAGGTGGAGATTGGGTGGGAGAGTTCTCGATGAGGTGGAGATTGGGTGGGAGAGTTCTCGATGAGGTGGAGATTGGGTGGGAGAGTTCTCGATGAGGTGGAGATTGGTGGGAGAGTTCTCGATGAGGTGGAGATTGGGTGGGAGTTTCTCGATGAGGTGGAGATTGGGTGGGAGAGTTCTCGATGAGGTGGAGATTGGGTGGGAGAGTTCTCGATGAGGTGGAGATTGGGTGGGAGAGTTCTCGATGAGGTGGAGATTGGGTGGGAGGGTTCTCGATGAGGTGGAGATTGGGGTGGGAGAGTTCTCGATGAGGTGGAGATTGGGTGGGAGAGGTTCTCGATGAGGTGGAGATTGGGTGGGAGAGTTCTCGATGAGGTGGAGATTGGGTGGGAGAGTTCTCGATGAGGTGGAGATTGGGTGGAGGTTCTCGATGAGGTGAGATTGGGTGGGAGAGTTCTCGATGAGGTGGAGATTGGGTGGAGAGTTCGATGAGGTGGAGATGGGTGGGAGGGTTCTCGATGAGGTGGAGATTGGGTGGAGAGTTCTCGATGAGGTGGAGATTGGGTGGGAGAGTTCTCGATGAGCTGGAGATTGGGTGGGAGGGTTCTCGATGAGGTGGAGATTGGGTGGGAGAGTTCTCGATGAGGTGGAGATTGGGTGGGAGGGTTCTCGATGAGGTGGAGATTGGGTGGGAGGGTTCTCGATGAGGTGGAGATTGGGTGGGAGGTTCTCGATGAGGTGGAGATTGGGTGGGAGAGTTCTCGATGAGGCTGGAGATTGGGTGGAGAGTTCTCGATGAGGTGGAGATTGGGTGGGAGAGTTCTCGATGAGGTGGAGATTGGGTGGGAGGTTCTCGATGAGGTGGAGATTGGGTGGGAGGGTTCTCGATGAGGTGGAGATTGGGTGGGAGGGTTCTCGATGAGGTGGAGATTGGGTGGGAGAGTTCTCGATGAGGTGGAGATTGGGTGGGAGGGTTCTCGATGAGCTGGAGATTGGGTGGGAGAGTTCTCGATGAGGTGGAGATTGGGTGGGAGAGTTCTCGATGAGGTGGAGATTGGGTGGGAGAGTTCTCGATGAGGCTGAGATTGGTGGAGGGTTCTCGATGAGGTGGAGATTGGGTGGGAGGGTTCTCGATGAGCTGGAGATTGGGTGGGAGAGTTCTCGATGAGGTGGAGATTGGGTGGGAGGTTCTCGATGAGGTGGAGATTGGGTGGGAGAGTTCTCGATGAGGTGGAGATTGGGTGGGAGAGTTCTCGATGAGGTGGAGATTGGGTGGGAGGGTTCTCGATGAGGTGGAGATTGGGTGGGAGAGTTCTCGATGAGGTGGAGATTGGGTGGGAGAGTTCTCGATGAGGTGGAGATTGGGTGGGAGAGTTCTCGATGAGGTGGAGATTGGGTGGGAGAGTTCTCGATGAGGTGGAGATTGGGTGGGAGGGTTCTCGATGAGGTGGAGATTGGGTGGGAGAGTTCTCGATGAGGTGGAGATTGGGTGGGAGAGTTCTCGATGAGGTGGAGATTGGGTGGGAGGGTTCTCGATGAGGTGGAGATTGGGTGGGAGGGTTCTCGATGAGGTGGAGATTGGGTGGGAGGGTTCTCGATGAGGTGGAGATTGGGTGGGAGAGTTCTCGATGAGGTGGAGATTGGGTGGGAGGGTTCTCGATGAGGTGGAGATTGGGTGGGAGGTTCTCGAATGAGGTGGAGATTGGGTGGGAGAGTTCTCTATGAGGTGGAGATTGGGTGGGAGTAGTTCTCAAGTGAGGTGGAGATTGGGTGGGAGAGTTCTCGATGAGTGGAGATTGGGTGGTGGGGAGTGTTCTCGATGAGGTGGAGGATTGGGTGAGAGAGTTCTCAATGAGGGTGGAGATTGGGTGGGGAGAGGTTCTCGATGAGGTGGAGATTGGGTGGAGAGGTTCTCGATGAGGTGGAGATTGGGGTGGGAGATTCCTCTCAATGAGGTGGAGTTTGGGTGGGAGAGTTCTCGATGAGGATGGAGATTGGTGGGAGAGTACTCGCTGAGGTGGAGATTGGAGATTGGGTGGGAGGAGTTCGATGAGGTGGAGATTGGGTGGGAGGTGTTCTCGATGTGGTGGAGATTGGGTGGGAGAGTTCTCGATGAGGTGGAGATTGGGTGGGAGAGATTCTCCGATGTGGTGGAGATTGGGTGGGGAGAGTGCTCGTGAGTGGAGATTGGGTGGAGGGGTTCCTCGATGAGGATGGAGTTGGGTGGGGAGAGTTCTCGATGAGGGTTGGAGATTGGGTGGAGGGTTTCTCGATGAGGTGGAGATCTTGGGAGTGGAGAGGTTCTCGATGAGGTGGAGATTAGTGTGGTGAGTGTTCTTCGATGAGGGTGAGATTGATGGTGGGAGAGTTCTCGATGAGGTGGAGATTGGGTGGGAGGGTTCTCGATGAGGTGGAGATTGGGTGGGAGAGTTCTCGATGGAGGTGGAGATTGGGTGGGAGGTTTCTCGATGAGGTGGAGATTGGGTGGGAGAGTTTCTCGATGAGGTGGAGATTGGGTGGGAGGGTTCTCGATGGTGGAGATGGTGGGAGTGTTTCACGATGAGGTGGAGATTGTGTGGGAGGGGGTTCTCGATGAGTGGAGAATGGGTGGGTGAGTTCTCGATGAGGTGGAGATTGGGTGGGAGAGTTCTCGATGAGGTGGAGATTGGGTGGGAGCGGTTCTCGATGAGGTGGAGATTGGGTGGAGAGTTCTCGCGATGAGGTGGTGATTGGGTGGGAGAGTTCTCGATGAGGTGGAGATTGGTTGGGAGAGTTCTCGATGAGGTGGAGATTGGGTGGGAGAGTTCTCGATGAGGTGGAGATTGGGTGGGAGGGTTCTCGATGAGGTGGAGATTGGGTGGGAGATTCTCGATGATGTGGAGATTGGGTGGGAGAGTTCTCGATGAGGTGGAGATTGGGGTGGAGGGTTCTCGATGAGGTGGAGATTGGGTGGGAGAGTTCTCGATGAGGTGGAGATTGGGTGGGAGTTCTCGATTGAGTGGTGATTGGGTGGGAGAGTTCTCGATGAGGTGGAGATTGGGTGGAGAGTTCTCGATGAGGTGGAGATTGGGATGGGAGGGTTCTGCGATGAGGTGGAGATTGGGTGGGAGGTTCTCGATGAGGCTGGAGATTGGGTGGGAAGTTCTCGATGAGGTGGAGATTGGGTGGGTGAGTTCTCGATGAGGTGGAGATTGGGTGGGAGAGTTCTCGATGAGGTGGAGATTGGGTGGGAGAGTTCTCGATGAGCTGGAGATTGGGTGGGAGGTTCTCGATGAGGTGGAGAATTGGGTGGGAGAGTTCACGATGAGGTGGAGATTTGGTGGGGAGTTCTCGATGAGGCTGGAGATTGGGTGGCGAGGGTTCTCGATGAGGATGGAGATTGGGTGGAGAGTTCTCGATGAGGCTGGAGATTGGGTGGGAGGTTCTTCGATGAGGTTGTGCGAGATTGGGTGGTGAGGAGTGTTCTCGATGAGGCTGGAGATTGGGTGGGAGGAGTTCTCGATGAGGTGGAGATTGGGTGGGAAGGGTTCTCGATGAGGTGGAGATTGGGTGGAGAGGTTCTCGATGAGCTGGAGATTGGGAGGGAGGGTTCTCGATGAGGTGGAGATTGGGTGGGAGAGTTCTCGATGAGGTGGAGATTGGGTGGGAGAGGTTCTCGATGAGGTGGAGATTGGGTGGGAGAGTTCTTCGATGAGGTGGAGATTGGGTGGGAGGGTTCTCGATGAGGTGGAGATTGGGTGGGAGAGTTCTCGATGAGGTGGAGATTGGGTGGGAGAGTTCTCGATGAGGTGGAGATTGGGTGGGAGGGTTCTCGATGAGGCTGGAGATTGGGTGGGAGAGTTCTGATGAGGTGGAGATTGGGTGGCGAGAAGCTTCTCGAGACTGGAGATTGGTGGGAGGGTTCTCGATGAGGTGGAGATTGGTGGGAGAGTTCTCGATGTGGTCGGAGATTGGGTGGGAGTGTTCTCGATGAGGTGGAGATTGGGTGGGAGGGTTCTCGATGAGGTGGAGATTGGGTGGGAGGTTCTCGATGAGGCTGGAGATGGGTGGAGGTTCTCGATGAGGCTGGAGATTGGCTGGGAGGGTTCTGGATGAGGTGGAGATTGGGTGGGAGAGTTCTCGATGAGTGGAGATTGGTGGGAGAGGTTCTCGATGAGGTGGAGATTCGGTGGGAGAGTTCTCGATGAGGTGGAGATTGGGTGGGAGGGTTCTCGATGAGGTGGAGATTGGGTGGGAGAGTTCTCGATGAGGTGGAGATTGGGTGGGAGAGTTCTCGATGAGCGTGGAGATTGGGTGGGAGGGTTCTCGATGAGGTGGAGATTGGGTGGGAGAGTTCTCGATGAGGTGGAGATTGGGTGGGAGAGTTCTCGATGAGGTGGAGATTGGGTGGGAGAGTTCTCGATGAGGTGGAGATTGGGTGGGGAGGGTTCTCGATGAGGTGGAGATTGGGTGGGAGAGTTCTCGATGAGGTGGAGATTGGGTGGGAGAGTTCTCGATGAGGTGGAGATTGGGTGGGAGAGTTCTCGATGAGGTGGAGATTGGGTGGAGGGTTCTCGATGAGGTGGAGATTGGGTGGGAGGGTTCTCGATGAGTGGAGATTGGGTGGGAGAGTTCTCGATGAGCTGGAGATTGGTGGGAGAGTTCTCGATGAGCTGGAGATTGAGTTGGAGAGTTCTCGATGAGGTGGAGATTGGGTGGGAGAGTTCTCGATGAGGTGGAGATTGGGTGGGAGAGTTCTCGATGAGGTGGAGATTGGGTGGGAGAGTTCTCGATGAGGTGGAGATTGGGTGGGAGGGTTCTCGATGAGGTGGAGATTGGGTGGGAGGGTTCTCGATGAGGTGGAGATTGGGTGGGAGAGTTCTCGATGAGGTGGAGATTGGGTGGGAGAGTTCTCGATGAGGTGGAGATTGGGTGGGAGGGTTCTCGATGAGGTGGAGATTGGGTGGGAGAGTTCTCGATGAGGTGGAGATTGGGTGGGAGGTTCTCGATGAGGTGGAGATTGGGTGGGAGAGTTCTCGATGAGGTGGAGATTGGGTGGGAGGTTCTCGATGAGGTGGAGATTGGGTGGGAGAGTTCTCGATGAGGTGGAGATTGGGTGGGAGAGTTCTCGATGAGGTGGAGATTGGGTGGGAGAGTTCTCGATGAGGTGGAGATTGGGTGGGAGAGTTCTCGATGAGGTGGAGATTGGGTGGGAGAGTTCTCGATGAGGTGGAGATTGGGTGGGAGAGTTCTCGATGAGGTGGAGATTGGGTGGGAGGGTTCTCGATGAGGTGGAGATTGGGTGGGAGAGTTCTCGATGAGGTGGAGAATGGGTGGGAGAGTTCTCGATGAGGTGGAGATTGGGTGGGAGAGTTCTCGATGAGGAGGAGATTGGGTGGGAGAGTTCTCGATGAGGTGGCAGATTGGGTGGGAGAGTTCTCGATGAGGTGGAGATTGGGTGGGAGAGTTCTCGATGAGGTGGAGATTGGGTGGGAGAGTTCTCGATGAGGTGGAGATTGGGGGGTGGGGGGAGGGTTCTCGATGAGTGGAGATTGGGTGGGAGAGTTCTCGATGAGGTGGAGATTGGGTGGGAGGTTCTCGATGAGGTGGAGATTGGGTGGGAGAGTTCTCGATGAGGTGGAGATTGGGTGGGAGAGTTCTCGATGAGGTGGAGATTGGGTGGGAGGGTTCTCGATGAGGTGGAGATTGGGTGGGAGAGTTCTCGATGAGCTGGAGATTGGGTGGGAGGGTTCTCGATGAGGTGGAGATTGGGTGGGAGAGTTCTCGATGAGGTGGAGATTGGGTGGGAGAGTTCTCGATGAGGTGGAGATTGGGTGGGAGGGTTCTCGATGAGGTGGAGATTGGGTGGGAGAGTTCTCGGATGAGGTGGATGTTGGGTGGGAGAGTCTCGATGAGGTGGAGATTGGGTGGGAGAGTTCTCGATGAGTGGAGATTGGTGGGAGGGTTCTCGATGAGGTGGAGATTGGGTGGGAGGGTTCTCGATGAGGTGGAGATTGGGGTGGGAGAGTTCTCGATGAGGTGGAGATTGGGTGGGAGAGTTCTCGATGAGGTGGAGATTGGGTGGGAGAGTTCTCGATGAGGTGGAGATTGGGTGGGAGGTTCTCGATGAGTGGAGATTGGGTGGGAGAGTCTCGATGAGGTGGAGATTGGGTGGGAGGTTCTCGATGAGGTGGTGATGGGTGGGAGGTTCTCGATGAGGTGGAGATTGGGTGGGAGGGTTCTCGATGAGGTGGAGATTGGGTGGGAAGGTTCTCGATAGAGTGGAGATTGGGTGGTGAGTTCTCGATAGCTGGAGATTGGGTGGTAGGGTTCTTCGATGAGGTGGAGATTGGTGGGAGGGTCTCGATGAGGTGCGATATTGGGTGGGAGAGTTCTCGATGAGCTGGAGATTGGGTGGGAGGGTTCTCGATGAGGTGGAGATTGGGTGAGAGGTTCTCGATGAGGTGGGTGGAGAGATTCTCGATGAGGTGGAGATTGGGTGGGAGAGTTCTCGATGAGGTGGAGATTGGGTGGGAGAGTTCTCGATGAGGTGGAGATTGGGTGGGAGAGTTCTCGATGAGGTGGAGATTGGGTGGGAGAGTTCTCGATGAGGTGGAGATTGGGTGGGAGAGTTCTCGATGAGGTGGAGATTGGGTGGGAGGTTCTCGATGAGGTGGAGATTGGGTGGGAGAGTTCTCGATGAGGTGGAGATTGGGTGGGAGAGTTCTCGATGAGGTGGAGATTGGGTGGGAGGGTTCTCGATGAGGTGGAGATTGGGTGGGAGAGTTCTCGATGAGCTGGAGATTGGGTTGGAGAGTTCTCGATGAGGTGGAGATTGGGTGGGAGAGTTCTCGATGAGGTGGAGATTGGGTGGGAGGTTCTCGATGAGGTGGAGATTGGGTGGGAGAGTTCTCGATGAGGTGGAGATTGGGTGGGAGAGTTCTCGATGAGGTGGAGATTGGGTGGGAAGGTTCTCGATGAGGTGGAGATTGGGTGGGAGAGTTCTCGATGAGGTGGAGATTGGGTGGGAGGGTTCTCGATGAGGTGGAGATTGGGTGGGAGGTTCTCGATGAGGTGGAGATTGGGTGGGGAGTTCTCGATGAGGTGGAGATTGGGTGGGAGGGTTCTCGATGAGGTGGAGATTGGGTGGGAGGGTTCTCGATGAGGTGGTGATTGGGTGGGAGAGTTCTCGATGAGGTGGAGATTGGGTGGGAGGGTTCTCGATGAGGTGGAGATTGGGTGGGAGGGTTCTCGATGAGGTGGAGATTGGGTGGGAGTGTTCTCGATGAGGTGGAGATTGGGTGGGAGAGTTCTCGATGAGGTGGAGATTGGGTGGGAGAGTTCTCGATGAGGTGGAGATTGGGTGGGAGATTTCTCGATGAGGTGGAGATTGGGTGGGAGAGGTTCTCGATGAGGTGGAGATTGGGTGGGAGAGTTCTCGATGAGGCTGGAGATTGGGTGGGAGGGTTCTCGATGAGGTGGAGATTGGGTGGGAGGTTCTCGATGAGGTGGAGATTGGGTGGAGAGTTCTCGATGAGGTGGAGATTGGGTGGGAGAGTTCTCGATGAGGTGGAGATTGGGTGGGAGAGTTCTCGATGAGGTGGAGATTGGGTGGGAGGTTCTCGATGAGGTGGAGATTGGGTGGGAGAGTTCTCGATGAGGTGGAGATTGGGTGGGAGAGTTCTCGATGAGGTGGAGATTGGGTGGGAGAGTTCTCGATGAGGTGGAGATTGGGTGGGAGAGTTCTCGATGAGGTGGAGATTGGGTGGGAGAGTTCTCGATGAGGTGGAGATTGGGTGGGAGGGTTCTCGATGAGGTGGAGATTGGGTGGGAGAGTTCTCGATGAGGTGGAGATTGGGTGGGAGAGTTCTCGATGAGGTGGAGATTGGGTGGGAGAGTTCTCGATGAGGTGGAGATTGGGTGGGAGAGTTCTCGATGAGGTGGAGATTGGGTGGGAGAGTTCTCGATGAGGTGGAGATTGGGTGGGAGAGTTCTCGATGAGGTGGAGATTGGGTGGGAGAGTTCTCGATGAGGTGGAGATTGGGTGGGAGAGTTCTCGATGAGGTGGAGATTGGGTGGGAGAGTTCTCGATGAGGTGGAGATTGGGTGGGAGAGTTCTCGATGAGGTGGAGATTGGGTGGGAGAGTTCTCGATGAGGTGGAGATTGGGTGGGAGAGTTCTCGATGAGGTGGAGATTGGGTGGGAGAGTTCTCGATGAGGTGGAGATTGGGTGGGAGGGTTCTCGATGAGGTGGAGATTGGGTGGGAGAGTTCTCGATGAGGTGGAGATTGGGTGGGAGAGTTCTCGATGAGGTGGAGATTGGGTGGGAGAGTTCTCGATGAGGTGGAGATTGGGTGGGAGAGTTCTCGATGAGGTGGAGATTGGGTGGGAGAGTTCTCGATGAGGTGGAGATTGGGTGGGAGAGTTCTCGATGAGGTGGAGATTGGGTGGGAGAGTTCTCGATGAGGTGGAGATTGGGTGGGAGAGTTCTCGATGAGGTGGAGATTGGGTGGGAGAGTTCTCGATGAGGTGGAGATTGGGTGGGAGAGTTCTCGATGAGGTGGAGATTGGGTGGGAGAGTTCTCGATGAGGTGGAGATTGGGTGGGAGAGTTCTCGATGAGGTGGAGATTGGGTGGGAGGGTTCTCGATGAGGTGGAGATTGGGTGGGAGAGTTCTCGATGAGGTGGAGATTGGGTGGGAGAGTTCTCGATGAGGTGGAGATTGGGTGGGAGGTTCTCGATGAGGTGGAGATTGGGTGGGAGAGTTCTCGATGAGGTGGAGATTGGGTGGGAGAGTTCTCGATGAGGTGGAGATTGGGTGGGAGAGTTCTCGATGAGGTGGAGATTGGGTGGGAGAGTTCTCGATGAGGTGGAGATTGGGTGGGAGAGTTCTCGATGAGGTGGAGATTGGGTGGGAGAGTTCTCGATGAGGTGGAGATTGGGTGGGAGAGTTCTCGATGAGGTGGAGATTGGGTGGGAGAGTTCTCGATGAGGTGGAGATTGGGTGGGAGAGTTCTCGATGAGGTGGAGATTGGGTGGGAGAGTTCTCGATGAGGTGGAGATTGGGTGGGAGGGTTCTCGATGAGGTGGAGATTGGGTGGGAGAGTTCTCGATGAGGTGGAGATTGGGTGGGAGGGTTCTCGATGAGGTGGAGATTGGGTGGGAGGGTTCTCGATGAGGTGGAGATTGGGTGGGAGAGTTCTCGATGAGGTGGAGATTGGGTGGGAGAGTTCTCGATGAGGTGGAGATTGGGTGGGAGAGTTCTCGATGAGGTGGAGATTGGGTGGGAGAGTTCTCGATGAGGTGGAGATTGGGTGGGAGAGTTCTCGATGAGGTGGAGATTGGGTGGGAGAGTTCTCGATGAGGTGGAGATTGGGTGGGAGAGTTCTCGATGAGGTGGAGATTGGGTGGGAGAGTTCTCGATGAGGTGGAGATTGGGTGGGAGAGTTCTCGATGAGGTGGAGATTGGGTGGGAGAGTTCTCGATGAGGTGGAGATTGGGTGGGAGAGTTCTCGATGAGGTGGAGATTGGGTGGGAGAGTTCTCGATGAGGTGGAGATTGGGTGGGAGAGTTCTCGATGAGGTGGAGATTGGGTGGGAGAGTTCTCGATGAGGTGGAGATTGGGTGGGAGAGTTCTCGATGAGGTGGAGATTGGGTGGGAGAGTTCTCGATGAGGTGGAGATTGGGTGGGAGAGTTCTCGATGAGGTGGAGATTGGGTGGGAGAGTTCTCGATGAGGTGGAGATTGGGTGGGAGAGTTCTCGATGAGGTGGAGATTGGGTGGGAGAGTTCTCGATGAGGTGGAGATTGGGTGGGAGAGTTCTCGATGAGGTGGAGATTGGGTGGGAGGGTTCTCGATGAGGTGGAGATTGGGTGGGAGAGTTCTCGATGAGGTGGAGATTGGGTGGGAGAGTTCTCGATGAGGTGGAGATTGGGTGGGAGGGTTCTCGATGAGGTGGAGATTGGGTGGGAGAGTTCTCGATGAGGTGGAGATTGGGTGGGAGAGTTCTCGATGAGGTGGAGATTGGGTGGGAGAGTTCTCGATGAGGTGGAGATTGGGTGGGAGGGTTCTCGATGAGGTGGAGATTGGGTGGGAGAGTTCTCGATGAGGTGGAGATTGGGTGGGAGAGTTCTCGATGAGGTGGAGATTGGGTGGGAGAGTTCTCGATGAGGTGGAGATTGGGTGGGAGGGTTCTCGATGAGGTGGAGATTGGGTGGGAGAGTTCTCGATGAGGTGGAGATTGGGTGGGAGAGTTCTCGATGAGGTGGAGATTGGGTGGGAGGGTTCTCGATGAGGTGGAGATTGGGTGGGAGGGTTCTCGATGAGGTGGAGATTGGGTGGGAGAGTTCTCGATGAGGTGGAGATTGGGTGGGAGAGTTCTCGATGAGGTGGAGATTGGGTGGGAGAGTTCTCGATGAGGTGGAGATTGGGTGGGAGAGTTCTCGATGAGGTGGAGATTGGGTGGGAGAGTTCTCGATGAGGTGGAGATTGGGTGGGAGAGTTCTCGATGAGGTGGAGATTGGGTGGGAGAGTTCTCGATGAGGTGGAGATTGGGTGGGAGGGTTCTCGATGAGGTGGAGATTGGGTGGGAGAGTTCTCGATGAGGTGGAGATTGGGTGGGAGAGTTCTCGATGAGGTGGAGATTGGGTGGGAGAGTTCTCGATGAGGTGGAGATTGGGTGGGAGAGTTCTCGATGAGGTGGAGATTGGGTGGGAGGGTTCTCGATGAGGTGGAGATTGGGTGGGAGGGTTCTCGATGAGGTGGAGATTGGGTGGGAGGGTTCTCGATGAGGTGGAGATTGGGTGGGAGAGTTCTCGATGAGGTGGAGATTGGGTGGGAGAGTTCTCGATGAGGTGGAGATTGGGTGGGAGAGTTCTCGATGAGGTGGAGATTGGGTGGGAGAGTTCTCGATGAGGTGGAGATTGGGTGGGAGAGTTCTCGATGAGGTGGAGATTGGGTGGGAGGGTTCTCGATGAGGTGGAGATTGGGTGGGAGGGTTCTCGATGAGGTGGAGATTGGGTGGGAGAGTTCTCGATGAGGTGGAGATTGGGTGGGAGAGTTCTCGATGAGGTGGAGATTGGGTGGGAGGGTTCTCGATGAGGTGGAGATTGGGTGGGAGAGTTCTCGATGAGGTGGAGATTGGGTGGGAGAGTTCTCGATGAGGTGGAGATTGGGTGGGATGGTTCTCGATGAGGTGGAGATTGGGTGGGAGAGTTCTCGATGAGGTGGAGATTGGGTGGGAGAGCTCTCGATGAGGTGGAGATTGGGTGGGAGAGTTCTCGATGAGGTGGAGATTGGGTGGGAGTGTTCTCGATGAGGTGGAGATTGGGTGGGAGAGTTCTCGATGAGCTGGAGATTGGGTGGGAGGGTTCTCGATGAGGTGGAGATTGGGTGGAAAGGTGCTCGATGAGGTGGAGATTGGGTGGGAGGGTTCTCGATGAGCTGGAGATTGGGAGGGAGGGTTCTCGATGAGGTGGAGATTGGGTGGGAGAGTTCTCGATGAGGTGGAGATTGGGTGGGAGGGTTCTCGATGAGGTGGAGATTGGGTGGCAGAGTTCTCGATGAGGTGGCGATTGGGTGGGAGGGTTCTCGATGAGGTGGAGATTGGGTGGGAGAGTTCTCGATGAGGTGGAGATTGGGTGGGAGAGTTCTCGATGAGCTGGAGATTGGGTGGGAGGGTTCTCGATGAGCTGGAGATTGGGTGCGAGGGTTCTCGATGAGGTGGAGATTGGGTGGGAGGGTTCTCGATGAGCTGGAGATTGGGTGGGAGGGTTCTCGATGAGGTGGAGATTGGGTGCGAGTGTTCTCGATGAGGTGGAGATTGGGTGTGAGAGTTCTCAATGAGGTGGAGATTGGGTGGGAGGGTTCTGGAAGATGTGGAGATTGGGTGGGAGAATTCTCGATGAGGTGGAGATTGGGTGGGAGAGCTCTCGATGAGTTGTAGATTGGGTGGGAGAGTTGTCGATGTGCTGGAGATTGGGTGGGAGGGTTCTCGATGAGGTGGAGATTGGGTGGGAGAGTTCTCGATGAGGTGGAGATTGGGTGGGAGGGTTCTCGATGAGGTGGAGATTGTGTGGGAGAGTTCTCAATGAGGTGGAGATTGGGTGGGATGGTTCTGGATGAGGTGGAGATTGGGTGGGAGAATTCGTGATGAGGTGGAGATTGGGTGGGAGAGTTCTCGATGAGGTGGAGATTGGGTGGGAAGCTTCTCGATGAGGTGGAGATTGGGTGGGAGAGTTCTCGATGAGGTGGAGATTGGGTGGGAGAGTTCTCGATGAGGTGGAGATTCGGTGGGAGGGTTCTCGATGAGGTGGAGATTGGGTGGGAGGGTTCTCGATGAGGTGGAGATTGGGTGGTAGAGTTCTCAATGAGGTGGAGATTGGGTGGGATGGTTCTGGATGAGGTGGAGATTGGGTGGGAGAATTCTCGATGAGGTGGATATTGGGTGGGAGGGTTCTCGATGAGCTGGAGATTGAGTGGGAGGGTTCTCGATGAGGTGGAGTTTGGGTGGGAGAGTTTTCAATGAGGTGGAGTTTGGGTGGGAGAGTTCTCAATGAGGTGGAGATTGGGTGGGAGGGTTCTCGATGAGCTGGAGATTGAGTGGGAGGGTTCTCGGTGAGGTGGAGTTTGGGTGGGAGAGTTTTCAATGAGGTGGAGTTTGGGTGGGAGAGTTCTCAATGAGGTGGAGATTGGGTGGGAGAGTTCTCGATGAGATGGAGAATGGGTGGGAGAGTTCTCGATGAGGTGGAGATTGGGTGGGAGTGTTCTCGATGAGATGGAGAATGGGTGGGAGAGTTCTCGATGAGGTGGAGATTGGGTTGGACGGTTCTCGATGAGATGGAGATTGGGATGGAGAGTTCTCGAAGAGGTGGAGATTGGGTGGGAGGGTTCTCGATGAGGTGGAGATTGGGTGGGAGAGTTCTCAATGAGGTGGAGATTGGGTGGGAGAGTTCTCGATGAGCTGGAGATTGGGTGGGAAGGTTCTCGATGAGCTGGAGATTGGGTGGGAGAGTTCTCGATGAGGTGGAGATGGGGTGGGAGGGTTCTCGATGAGCTGGCGATTGGGTGGGAGAGTTCTCGATGAGGTGGAGATTGGGCGAGAGAGTTCTCGATGAGGTGGAGTTTGGGTGGGAGTGTTCTCGACTGAGGTGGAGATTGGATGGGAGGGTTCTCGATGAGGTGGAGATTGGATGGGAGGGTTCTCGATGAGGTGGAGATTGGGTGGGAGATTTCTCGATGAGGTGGAGATTGGGTGGGAGAGTTCTCGATGAGGTGGAGATTGGGTGGGAGGGTTCTCGATGAGGTGGAGATTGGGTGGGAGGGTTCTCGATGAGATGGAGATTGGGTGGGAGAGTTCTCGATAAGGTGGAGATTGGGTGGGAGGGTTCTCGATGAGATGGAGATTGGGTGGGAGAGCTCTCGATGAGGTGGAGATTGGGTGGGAGTGTTCTCGATGAGGTGGAGATTGGGTGGGAGAGTTCTCGATAAGGTGGAGATTGGTTGGGAGAGTTCTCGATGAGGTGGAGTTTGGGTGGGAGAGTTCTCAATGAGGTGGAGATTGGGTGGGATGGTTCTGGATGAGGTGGAGATTGGGTGGGAGAATTCGTGATGAGGTGGAGATTGGGTGGGAGAGCTCTCGATGAGGTGGAGATTGGGTGGGAGAGTTCTCGATGAGGTGGAGATTGGGTGGGAGTGTTCTCGATTTGGTGGAGATTGGGTGGGAGAGTTCTCGATGAGCTGGAGATTGGGTGGGAGGGTTCTCGATGAGCTGGAGATTGGGTGCGAGGGTGCTCGATGAGGTGGAGATGGGGTGGGAGGGTTCTCGATGAGCTGGAGATTGGGTGGGAGGGTTCTCGATGAGGTGGAGATTGGATGGGAGGGTTCTCGATGAGGTGGAGATTGGGTGGGAGATTTCTCGATGAGGTGGAGATTGGGTGGGAGAGTTCTCGATAAGGTGTATATTGGGTGGCAGAGTTCTCGATGAGGTGGCGATTGGGTGGGAGGGTTCTCGATGAGGTGGAGATTGGGTGTGAGAGTTCTCGATGAGGCGGAGATTGGGTGGGAGAGTTCTCAATGAGGTGGACATTGGGTGGGAGAGCTCTCGATGAGGTGGAGATTGGGTGGGAGGGTTCTCGATGAGGCGGAGATTGGGTGGGAGAGTTCTCGATGAGGTGGAGATTGGGTGGGAGAGTTCTCGATGAGGTGGAGATTGGGTGGGAGGGTTCTCGATGAGGTGGAGATTGGGTGGGAGAGTTCTCGATAAGGTGGAGATTGGGTGGGAGAGTTCTCGATGAGGTGGAGTTTGGGTGGGAGAGTTCTCAATGAGGTGGAGATTGGGTGGGATGGTTCTGGATGAGGTGGAGATTGGGTGGGAGAATTCGTGATGAGGTGGAGATTGGGTGGGAGAGCTCTCGATGAGGTGGAGATTGGGTGAGAGAGTTCTCGATGAGGTGGAGATTGGGTGGGAGTGTTCTCGATTTGGTGGAGATTGGGTGGGAGAGTTCTCGATGAGCTGGAGATTGGGTGGGAGGGTTCTCGATGAGCTGGAGATTGGGTGCGAGGGTGCTCGATGAGGTGGAGATGGGGTGGGAGGGTTCTCGATGAGCTGGAGATTGGGTGGGAGGGTTCTCGATGAGGTGGAGATTGGATGGGAGGGTTCTCGATGAGGTGGAGATTGGGTGGGAGATTTCTCGATGAGGTGGAGATTGGGTGGGAGAGTTCTCGATAAGGTGGATATTGGGTGGCAGAGTTCTCGATGAGGTGGCGATTGGGTGGGAGGGTTCTCGATGAGGTGGAGATTGGGTGTGAGAGTTCTCGATGAGGCGGAGATTGGGTGGGAGAGTTCTCAATGAGGTGGACATTGGGTGGGAGAGCTCTCGATGAGGTGGAGATTGGGTGGGAGGGTTCTCGATGAGGCGGAGATTGGGTGGGAGAGTTCTCGATGAGGTGGAGATTGGGTGGGAGGGTTCTCGATGAGGTGGAGATTGGGTGGGAGAGTTCTCGATGAGGTGGAGATTGGGTGGGAAGCTTCTCGATGAGGTGGAGATTGGGTGGGAGAGTTCTCGATGAGGTGGAGATTGGGTGGGAGAGTTCTCGATGAGGTGGAGATTCGGTGGGAGAGTTCTCAATGAGGTGGAGATTGGGTGGGAGGGTTCTCGATGAGGTGGAGATTGGCTGGGAGAGTTCTCGATGAGGTGGAGATTGGGTGGCAGAGTTCTCGATGAGGTGGCGATTGGGTGGGAGGGTTCTCGATGAGGTGGAGATTGGGTGGGAGTGTTCTCGATGAGGTGCAGATTGGGTGTGAGAGTTCTCAATGATGTGGACATTGGGTGGGAGGGGTCTGGATGCGGTGGAGATTGGGTGGGAGAATTCTCGATGAGGTGGAGATTGAGTGGGAGAGTTGTCGATGAGCTGGAGATTGGGTGGGAGGGTTCTCGGTGAGGTGTAGTTTGGGTGGGAGAGTTCTCGATGAGGTGGAGATTGGGTGGGAGAGTTCTCGATGAGGTGGAGATTGGGTGGGAAGCTTCTCGATGAGGTGGAGATTGGGTGGGAGAGTTCTCGATGAGGTGGAGTTGTTTGGGAGAGTTCTCGATGAGGTGGAGATTGGGCGAGAGAGTTCTCGATGAGGTGGAGTTTGGGTGGGAGTGTTCTCGACTGAGGTGGAGATTGGGTGGGAGGGTTCTCGATGAGGTGGAGATTCGGTGGGAGGGTTCTCGATGAGGTGGAGATTGGGTGGGAGAGTTCTCGATGAGGTGGAGATTGGGTGGGAGAGTTCTCGATGAGGTGGAGATTCGGTGGGAGGGTTCTCGATGAGGTGGAGATTGGGTGGGAGTGTTCTCGACTGAGGTGGAGATTGGGCGGGAGAGTTCTCGATGAGGTGGAGATTGGGTGGGAGAGTTCTCGATGAGGTGGAGATTGGATGGGAGGTTTCTCGATGAGGTGGACATTGGGTGGGAGAGTTCTCGATGAGGTGGAGATTGGGTGGGAGAGTTCTCGATGAGGTGGAGATTCAGTGGGAGGGTTCTCGATGAGGTGGAGATTGGGTGCGAGGGTACTCGATGAGGTGGAGCTTGGGTGGGAGAGTTCTCGATGAGGTGGAGATTGGGTGGGAGGGTTCTCGATGAGGTGGAGATTGGATGGGAGGTTTCTCGATGAGGTGGACATTGGGTGGGAGAGTTCTCGATGAGCTGGAGATTGGGTGGGAGAGTTCTCGATGAGGTGGAGATTGGGTGGGAGAGTTCTCGATGAGATGGAGATTGGGTGGGAGAGTTGTCGATGAGGTGGAGATTGGGTGGGAGGGTTCTGGATGAGGTGGAGATTGGGTGGGAGAGTTCTCGATGAGCTGGAGATTGGGTGTGAGAGTTCTCGATGAGGTGGAGATTGGGTGGGAGAGTTCTCGCTGAGCTGGAGATTGGGTGGGAGGGTTCTCGATGAGGTGGAGATTGGGTGGGAGAGTTCTCGATGAGGTGGAGATTGGGTGGGAGAGTTCCCGATGAGGTGGAGATTGGGTGGGAGAGTTTTCGATGAGTTGGAGATTGGGTGGGATTGTTCTCGATGAGCTGGAGATTGGGTGGGAGAGTTCCCGATGAGGTGGAGATTCGGTGGGAGAGTTCTCGATGAGGTGGAGGTTGGGTGGGAGTGTTCTCGATGAGCTGGAGATTGGGTGGGAGGGTTCTCGATGTGGTTGAGGTTGGGTGGGGAGACTCCTGTCCTGACAATGTTTGGTCTCAGTGTAGAGAAAGATTGGGGGAGGAGGCGGAGTGGGGGAATGAGGGGGAGTTGCGGGGAGCTGGGGTGGTGTGGGGCAGGGGGCAGAGCCCTGTGGGAAGAGCACAGATAAAGCAATCTGTTCCAATCTGATTTTCGGAGTATGATATGGATGTGTTTCGCTGAGTGACATTTGTTTCATTTTATTTCCCTGCTCCCAGGTGTCGCTGAATGCCAATTTTTTTTCTTTTGCAGAATGGACCCCCCCAGAGCCAGAGAGGCTTTACCAGCCCAGCTGGCAGGAGCACATGCCCGCCTGTGTAGGGGAGAATGGAATGAACATGGTGTTCTCTGTCAATGCAGGTAATCACCGTCCCAGCTGGTTCAGACTGTGATCCTGCTTTGTGTGATTCCCAGCTGACGGCCAGGCATAACAAAGGATGGGATATAGACACTAGAGAGAAAGGATCTTAGCTCCGAAAATCAAGAAGTAGAATCAGTTTGGGTGGAGCAAAAAAACAGCAAGGGACATAAAACATTGGTGGGAGTTGTCTATAGGCCCCCAAACAGTAGTTGTAATGTAGGGCAGAGAATAAATCAGGAAATTAGAGGCGCATGTAACAAGGGTAAATCAGTGATCATGGGGGACTTTAATGTTCAGGTCAGCCATTTAGGACTGAGATGAGGAGAAATTTCTTCACTCAGAGGGTTGTGAATCTTTGGAATTCTCTACCCGAGAGGGCTGTGGAGGCTCAGTCATTGAGTATATTCAAGACTGAGATCGATAGATTTTTGGATATTAAGGGAATCAAGGGATATGGGGATAGTGCAGGAAAGTGGAGATGAGGGAGAAGATCAGCCCTGATCTTATTGAATGGTGGAGCAGACTCGAGGGGCCAAATGGCCTACTCCTGCTCTTATTTCTTATGTTCTTATTCCCAGATAGTTTTCGCTATGCAATGATTTTATGTTTGGGATTGAAGTCCTCTTTTTGTTTACTCAGTAAAATATCAGCAGTCTCGTTGCTTGGGGAATTTCTCTATTGATCACAGTTGGTGTTTGTGTCCAAATACGGGAATTCAGAGGAAGCGATCCTGGAGTTAGAAGAAATCCGAGTGACTGTTTGAGAAAAGGACATTGCCATATCACATCTGCTGATCACTCCTTAGAGCAGCACCAAAAGACTGACCTCGGGGTGAGAGGCCCGGGTTCCTGATCCTGAGGGGTGAGAGGCCCGGGTTCCTGATTTCGGGGTGAGAGGCCCAGGTTCCCTGATCTCGGGGTGAGAGGCCCGGGTTCCTGATCTCGGGGGGTGAGAGGCCCGGGTTCCTGATCTCGGGGTGAGAGGCCCGGGTTCCTGATCTCGGGGGGTGAGGCCCGGGTTCCTGATCTCGGGGGGTGAGAGGCCCGGGTTCCTGATCTCGGGGGGTGAGTGGCCCGGGTTCCTGATCTCGGGGTGAGAGGCCCGGGTTCCTGATCTCGGGGTGAGAGGCCCGGGTTCCTGATCTCGTGGTGAGAGGCCCGGGTTCCTGATCTCGGGGTGAGAGGCCCGGGTTCCTGATCTCTGGGGGAGAGGCCCGGGTTCCTGATCTCGGGGGGGTGAGAGGCCCGGGTTTCTGATCTCGGGGTGAGAGGCCTGGGTTCCCTGATCTCGGGGTGAGAGGCCCGGGTTCCTGATCTCGGGGTGAGAGGCCTGGGTTCCCTGATCTCGGGGTGAGGGGCCCGGGTTCCTGATCTCGGGGTGAGAGGCCCGGGTTCCTGATTTCGCGGTGAGAGGCCCGGGCTCCTGATCTCGGGGTGAGAGGCCCGGGCTCCTGATCTCGGGGTGAGGGGCCCAGGTTCCTGATCTCGGGGGGTGAGAGGCCCGGGTTCCTGATCTCGGGGGGTGAGAGGCCCGGGTTCCTGATCTCGGGGGGTGAGAGGCCCGGGTTCCTGATCTCGGGGTGAGAGGCCCGGGTTCCTGATCTCGGGGTGAGAGGCCCGGGCTCCTGATCTCGGGGTGAGGGGCCCAGGTTCCTGATCTCGGGGGGTGAGAGGCCCGGGTTCCTGATCTCGGGGGGTGAGAGGCCCGGGTTCCTGATCTCGGGGTGAGAGGCCCGGGTTCCTGATCTCGGGGTGAGAGGCCCGGGTTCCTGATCTCGGGGTGAGGGGCCTGGGTTCCTGATCTCGGGGTGAGGGGCCCGGGTTCCTGATCTCGGGGGGTGAGAGGCCCGGGTTCCTGATCTCGGGGGGTGAGAGGCACGGGTTCCTGATCTCGGGTGAGACCCCCTGTTCCCTGATCCCTGGGTGAGACCCCCCCTGTTCCCTGATCTCAGGGTGAGACCCCCTGTTCCCTGATCTCAGGGTGAGACCCCCTGTTCCCTGATCTCCGGTGAAACCCCCTGTTCCCTGATCTCCGGTGAGACCCCCTGTTCCCTGATCCCTGGGTGAGACCCCCCCTGTTCCCTGATCTCAGGGTGAAACCCCCTGTTCCCTGATCTCCGGTGAGACCCCCCGTTCCCTGATCTCCGGTGAGAGCCCCCTGTTCCCTGATCCCTGGGTGAGACCCCCCACCGTTCCCTGATCTCCGGTGAGACCCCCTGTTCCCTGATCCCTGGGTGAGACCCCCCCTGTTCCCTGATCTCCGGTGAGACCCCCCTGTTCCCTGATCCCTGGGTGAGACCCCCCCTGTTCCCTGATCTCAGGGTGAGACCCCCTGTTCCCTGATCTCCGGTGAGACCCCCCTGTTCCCTGATCCCTGGGTGAGACCCCCCCTGTTCCCTGATCTCCGGTGAGACCCCCCTGTTCCCTGATCCCTGGGTGAGACCCCCCCTGTTCCCTGATCTCCGGTGAGACCCCCCTGTTCCCTGATCCCTGGGTGAGACCCCCCACCGTTCCCTGATCTCCGGTGAGACCCCCTGTTCCCTGATCCCTGGGTGAGACCCCCCCTGTTCCCTGATCTCCGGTGAGACCCCCCTGTTCCCTGATCCCTGGGTGAGACCCCCCCTGTTCCCTGATCTCAGGGTGAGACCCCCTGTTCCCTGATCTCCGGTGAGAGCCCCCTGTTCCCTGATCCCTGGGTGAGACCCCCCACCGTTCCCTGATCTCCGGTGAGACCCCCTGTTCCCTGATCCCTGGGTGAGACCCCCCCTGTTCCCTGATCTCAGGGTGAGACCCCCTGTTCCCTGATCTCCGGTGAGACCCCCCGTTCCCTGATCTCCGGTGAGACCCCCCTGTTCCCTGATCCCTGGGTGAGACCCCCCCTGTTCCCTGATGTCAGGGTGAGACCCCCTGTTCCCTGATCCCTGGGTGAGACCCCCTGTTTCCTGATCTCCGGTGAGACCTACCATTCCCTGATCCCTGGGTGAGACCCCCTGTTCCCTGATCTCAGGGTGTGTTCCCTCCTTTTTTCCTATCTCTTCATCATGCCCTCACCTAGTCATCTTGTTCATGAACCCACCTCCTGCTCCCTCGACCCTATTCCCACTAAACCTCGAAACATCCACTTCCCCCGTGGCCCCCATTCTAGCTGACATTGTAAATGGCTCCTTTTGACAGTTACTGTCCCCCTTCCTTTCATAACCACGAGAATCAAGCCCCTCCTCAAAAAAAACCTCTGTTCCTGCAAACCATCATCCCATCTCCAACCTCCTTTTCCTCTCAAAAACCCTTAAACCTGTTGCTGCCTGCTAATTCTTTCCTTCAACTCCTTGTTTGAATCTCTCCAATGAAGTTTCAGCCCCTGCCACAGACCCGAAACGGCCCCTATCAAAGTCACAAATGACATCCTCTGTGTCTGTGACTGGTGTAAACTAGCCCTCTTCATATAACTCGACCTGTCTGCAGCCTTTGACACGGTTGACCACACCATCCTCCTCCAACGCCTCTCTTCTGTTGCCCAGCTGGGCGGAGCTGACCTCGCCTGGTTCCATTCTTGCCTATCCAGTCGCAGCCAGAGAATACCCTGCAATGCTTCTCTTCTCATCCATGCATCGTTGCCTCTGGAGTACCCCAAGGATCTATTCTTGGGCCCTTCCTTTTCTGAAGACATGGGGTCAGCTTCCACATGCATGCTTCGACACCCAGCTCTACCTCTCAACTCTGTGTTGTCAGACAGTTTGCCCGACATCCAGACCTGGATGGGCCGCAAGTTCCTCCAGTGAAACATTGTCTTTGGCGCCCACCACAAATTCCGTTCCCTTGCCACCGATTCCATCCCTCTCTCTGGCCGCTGTCTGAGGCTGACTGTTGAGTGCCCCCATTCCCTGTTGTTGTTGGGGTTGAGTGCCCCCATTCCCTGTTGTTGTTGGGGTTGAGTGCCTCCATTTCCTGTTGTTGTTGGGGTTGAGTGTCTCCATTCCCTGTTGTTGTTGGGGTTGAGTGTCTCCATTCCCTGTTGTTGTTGGGGTTGAGTGCCCCCATTCCCTGTTGTTGTTTGGGTTGAGTGCCCCCATTTCCCTGTTGTTGTTGGGGTTGAGTGTCTCCATTCCCTGTTGTTGTTGGGGTTGAGTGCCCCCATTCCCTGTTGTTGTTGGGGTTGAGTGCCCCCATTCCCTGTTGTTGTTGGGGTTGAGTGTCTCCATTCCCTGTTGTTGTTGGGGTTGAGTGCCCCCATTCCCTGTTGCAACACGGTGGCATAGTGGTTAGCACTGGTGTCTCACAGCGCCAGGGACCCGGGTTCGAATCTGACCTCGGGTGACTGTCTGTGTGGAGTTTGCACATTCTCCCCGTGTCTGCATGGGTTTCCTCCGGTTGCTCCGGTTTCCTCCCACAGTCCAAAAATGTGCGGGTTAGGTTGATTTGGCTATGATAAATTGACCCTTAGTGTTAGGGGGGGGATTAAATATGTGGGGTTATGGGGATAGGATGGGATATGTTAGGGGGAATTAAATACATGGGGTTACGGGGTAGGGTGGGATATGTGTACTGTGGGGATTAAATCAGGGACAGGGTACTGGATTTGGATGATCAGCCATGATCGTATTGAATGGCGGAGCAGGCTCGACGGGCCGAATGGCCTACTCCTGCTCCTAGATTCTTTGTTTCTATGTTTCTATGTTTCTATGTTTCCCTGTTGTTGTTGTTGGGGTTGAGTGTCTCCATTCCCTGTTGTTGTTGGGGTTGAGTGCCCCCATTCCCTGTTGTTGTTGGGGCTGAGTGTCTCCATGCCCTGTTGTTGTTGGGGTTGAGTGCCCCCATTCCCTGTTGTTGTTGGGGCTGAGTGTCTCCATTCCCTGTTGTTGTTGGGGTTGAGTGCCCCCATTCCCTGTTGTTGTTGGGGTTGAGTGTCTCCATTCCCTGTTGTTGTTGTTGGGGTTGAGTGCCCCCATTCCCTGTTGTTGTTGGGGTTGAGTGTCTCCATTCCCTGTTGTTGTTCGGCTTGAGTGTCTCCATTCCCTGTTGTTATTGTGGTTGAGTGACCCCATTCCCTGTTGTTGTTGGGGTTGAGTGCCTCCATTCCCTGTTGTTGTTGGGGTTGAGTGCCCCATTCCCTGTTGTTGTTGGGGTTGAGTGCCCCATTCCCTGTTGTTGTTGGGGTTGAGTGCCCCCATTCCCTGTTGTTGTTGGGGTTGAGTGCCCCATTCCCTGTTGTTGTTGGGGTTGAGTGCCCCATTCCCTGTTGTTGTTGGGGTTGAGTGCCCCCATTCCCTGTTGTTGCTGGGGTTGAGTGCCCCATTCCCTGTTGTTGTTGGGGTTGAGTGCCCCATTCCCTGTTGTTGTTGGGGTTGAGTGCCCCCATTCCCTGTTGTTGTTGGGGTTGAGTGCCCCCATTCCCTGTTGTTGTTGGGGTTGAGTGCCCCCATTCCCTGTTGTTGTTGGGATTGAGTGTCTCCATTCCCTGTTGTTGTTGGGGTTGAGTGCCCCCATTCCCTGTTGTTGTTGGGGTTGAGTGCCCCCATTCCCTGTTGTTGTTGGGGTTGAGTGTCTCCATTCCCTGTTGTTGTTGTTGGGGTTGAGTGCCCCCATTCCCTGTTGTTGTTGTTGGGGTTGAGTGCCCCCATTCCCTGTTGTTGTTGTTGGGGTTGAGTGTCTCCATTCCCTGTTGTTGTTCGGGTTGAGTGCCCCCATTCCCTGTTGTTGTTGTTGGGATTGAGTGTCTCCATTCCCTGTTGTTGTTGGGGTTGAGTGCCCCCATTCCCTGTTGTTGTTGGGGTTGAGTGTCTCCATTCCCTGTTGTTGTTGGGGTTGAGTGTCTCCATTCCCTGTTGTTGTTGGGGTTGAGTGTCTCCATTCCCTGTTGTTGTTCGGGTTGAGTGTTTCCATTCCCTGTTGTTGTTGGGGTTGAGTGTCTCCATTCCCTGTTGTTGTTGGGGTTGAGTGCCCCCATTCCCTGTTGTTGTTGTTGGGGTTGAGTGCCCCCATTCCCTGTTGTTGTTGTTGGGGTTGAGTGTCTCCATTCCCTGTTGTTGTTGGGGTTGAGTGTCACCATTCCCTGTTGTTGTTGGGGTTGAGAGCCTCCATTCCCTGTTGTTGTTGGGGTTGAGTGTGTCCATTCCCTGTTGTTGTTGGGGTTGAGTGCCCCCATTCCCTGTTGTTGTTGGGGTTGAGTGTCTCCATTCCCTGTTGTTGTTGGGGTTGAGTGTCTCCATTCCCTGTTGTTCTTGGGGTTGAGTGTCTCCATTCCCTGTTGTTGTTGGGGTTGAGTGCCACCATTCCCTGTTGTTGTTGGGGTTGAGTGCCCCCATTCCCTGTTGTTGTTGGGGTTGAGTGCCCCCATTCCCTGTTGTTGTTGGGGCTGAGTGTCTCCATTCCCTGTTGTTGTTCGGGTTGAGTGCCCCCATTCCCTGTTGTTGTTGGGGCTGAGTGTCTCCAATCCCTGTTGTTGTTGGGGTTGAGTGCCCCATTCCCTGTTGTTGTTGTTGGGGTTGAGTGCCCCCATTCCCTGTTGTTGTTGTTGGGGTTGAGTGTCTCCATTCCCTGTTGTTGTTGGGGTTGAGTGCCTCCATTCCCTGTTGTTGTTGGGGTTGAGTGCCTCCATTCCCTGTTGTTGTTGGGGTTGAGTGCCCCCATTCCCTGTTGTTGTTGGGGTTGAGTGCCTCCATTCCCTGTAGTTGTTGGGGTTGAGTGTCTCCTTTCCGTGTTGTTGTTGGGGTTGAGTGTCTCCATTCCCTGTTGTTGTTGGGGTTGAGTGTCTCCATTCCCTGTTGTTGTTGGGGTTGAGTGCCACCATTCCCTGTTGTTGTTGGGGTTGAGTGCCCCCATTCCCTGTTGTTGTTGGGGTTGAGTGCCCCCATTCCCTGTAGTTGTTGGGGTTGAGTGCCTCCATTCCCTGTAGTTGTTGGGGTTGAGTGTCTCCATTCCCAGTTGTTGTTGGGGTTGAGTGTCTCCATTCCCTGTTGTTGTTGTTGGGGTTGAGTGTCTCCATTCCCTGTTGTTGTTGGGGTTGAGTGTCTCCATTCCCTGTTGTTGTTGTTGGGGTGGAGTGCCCCCATTCCCTGTTGTTGTTCGGGTTGAGTGTCTCCATTCCCTGTTGTTGTTGGGGTTGTGTGCCCCCATTCCCTGTTGTTGTTGGGGCTGAGTGTCTCCATTCCCTGTTGTTGTTCGGGTTGAGTGCCCCCATTCCCTGTTGTTGTTGGGGCTGAGTGTCTCCATTCCCTGTTGTTGTTGGGGTTGAGTGTCTCCATTCCCTGTTGTTGTTGGGGTTGAGTGTCTCCATTCCCTGTTGTTGTTGGGGTTGAGTGCCCCCATTCCCTGTTGTTGTTGGGGTTGAGTGCCCCCATTCCCTGTTGTTGTTGGGGTTGAGTGTCTCCATTCCCTGTTGTTGTTGGGGTTGAGTGCCACCATTCCCTGTTGTTGTTGGGGTTGAGTGCCCCCATTCCCTGTAGTTGTTGGGGTTGAGTGCCTCCATTCCCTGTAGTTGTTGGGGTTGAGTGTCTCCATTCCCAGTTGTTGTTGGGGTTGAGTGTCTCCATTCCCTGTTGTTGTTGGGGTTGAGTGCCCCCATTCCCTGTTGTTGTTGGCGTTGAGTGCCCCCATTCCCTGTAGTTGTTGGGGTTGAGTGCCTCCATTCCCTGTAGTTGTTGGGGTTGAGTGTCTCCATTCCCAGTTGTTGTTGGGGTTGAGTGTCTCCATTCCCTGTTGTTGTTGTTGGGGTTGAGTGCCCCCATTCCCTGTTGTTGTTGGGGTTGAGTGCCCCCATTCCGTGTTGTTGTTGGGGTTGGGTGCCCCCATTCCCTGTTGTTGTTGCTGGGGTTGTGTGCCCCCATTCCGTGTTGTTGTTGGGGTTGAGTGCCCCCATTCCCTGTTGTTGTTGGGGTTGAGTGCCCCCATTCCCTGTTGTTGTTGGGGTTGAGTGCCCCCATTCCCTGTTGTTGTTGGGGTTGAGTGCCTCCATTCCCTGTTGTTGTTGGGGCTGAGTGCCCCCATTCCCTGTTGTTGTTGGGGTTGAGTGCCTCCATTCCCAGTTGTTGTTGGGGTTGAGTGCCTCCATTCCCTGTAGTTGTTGGGGTTGAATGCCCCCATTCCCTGTTGTTGTTGTTGGGGTTGTGTGCCCCCATTCCCTGTTGTTGTTGGGGTTGAGTGTCTCCATTCCCTGTTGTTGTTGGGGTTGAGTGCCCCCATTCCCTGTTGTTGGGGTTGAGTGCCCCCATTCCCTGTTGTTGTTGGGGTTGAGTGCCCCCATTCCCTGTTGTTGTTGGGGTTGAGTGCCTCCATTCCCTGTAGTTGTTGGGGTTGAGTGTCTCCATTCCCAGTTGTTGTTGGGGTTGAGTGTCTCCATTCCCAGTTGTTGTTGGGGTTGAGTACCTCCATTCCCTGTAGTTGTTGGGGCTGAGTGCCCCCATTCCCTGTTGTTGTTGGGGTTGAGTGCCCCCATTCCCTGTTGTTGGGGTTGAGTGCCCCATTCCCTGTTGTTGTTGGGGTTGAGTGCCTCCATTCCCTGTAGTTGTTGGGGTTGAGTGTCTCCATTCCCAGTTGTTGTTGGGGTTGAGTACCTCCATTCCCTGTAGTTGTTGGGGTTGAGTGTCTCCATTCCCTGTTGTTGTTGGGGTTGAGTACCTCCATTCCCTGTAGTTGTTGGAGTTGAGTGCCCCCATTCCCTGTTGTTGTTGTTGGGGTTGAGTGCCCCCATTCCGTGTTTTTGTTGGGGTTGAGTGCCCCCATTCACTGTTGTTGTTGGGGTTGAGTACCTCCATTCCCTGTTGTTGTTGTTGGGGCTGAGTGCCCCCATTCCCTGTTGTTGTTGTTGGGGTTGAGTGCCCCCATTCCCTGTTGTTGTTGGGGTTGAGTGCCCCCATTCCCTGTTGTTGTTGGGTTTGAGTGTCTCCATTCCCTGTTGTTGTTGGGCTTGAGTGCCCCCATTCCCTGTTGTTGTTGGGGTTGAGTGTCTCCGTTCCCTGTTGTTGTTGTTGGGGTTGAGTGTGTCCATTCCCTGTTGTTGTTGGGGTTGAGTGCCTCCATTCCCTGTTGTTGTTGGGGTTGAGTGCCCCCATTCCCTGTTGTTGTTGGGGTTGAGTGTCTCCATTCCCTGTTGTTGTTGGGGTTGAGTTTCTCCATTCCCTGTTGTTGTTGGGGTTGAGTGCCCCCATTCCGTGTTGTTGTTGGGGTTGAGTGCCCCCATTCCCTGTTGTTGTTGTTGGGGTTGAGTGCCCCCATTCCCTGTTGTTGTTGGGGTTGAGTGCCTCCATTCCCTGTTGTTGTTGGGGTTGAGTGCCCCCATTCCCTGTTGTTGTTGGGGTTGAGTGCCTCCATTCCCAGTTGTTGTTGGGGTTGAGTGCCTCCATTCCCTGTAGTTGTTGGGGTTGAGTGCCCCCATTCCCTGTTGTTGTTGGGGTTGAGTGCCCCCATTCCCTGTTGTTGTTGGGGTTGAGTGCCCCCATTCCCTGTTGTTGTTGGGGTTGAGTGCCCCCATTCCCTGTTGTTGTTGGGGTTGAGTGTCTCCATTCCCTGTTGTTCTTGGTGTTGTGTGCCCCCATTCCCTGTTGTTGTTGGGGTTGAGTGTCTCCATTCCCTGTTGTTGTTGGGGTTGAGTGTCTCCATTCCCTGTTGTTGTTGGGGTTGAGTGCCCCCATTCCCTGTTGTTGTTGGGGTTGAGTGTCTCCATTCCCTGTTGTTCTTGGTGTTGTGTGCCCCCATTCCCTGTTGTTGTTGGGGTTGAGTGCCCCCATTCCCTGTTGTTGTTGGGGTTGAGTGTCTCCATTCCCTGTTGTTGTTGGGGTTGAGTGCCACCATTCCCTGTTGTTGTTGGTGTTGTGTGCCCCCATTCCCTGTTGTTGTTGGGGTTGAGTGCCCCCATTCCCTGTTGTTGTTGGTGTTGAGTGTCTCCATTCCCTGTTGTTGGGGTTGAGTGCCCCCATTCCCTGTTGTTGTTGGGGTTGAGTGCCCCCATATCCTGTTGTTGTTGGGGTTGAGTGTCTCCATTCCCTGTTGTTGGGGTTGAGTGCCCCCATTCCCTGTTGTTGTTGGGGTTGAGTGCCCCCATTCCCTGTTGTTGTTGGTGTTGAGTGCCCCCATTCCCTGTTGTTGTTGGGGTTGAGTGCCCCCATTCCCTGTTGTTGTTGGGGTTGAGTGCCCCCAATCCCTGTTGTTGTTGGTGTTGAGTGTCTCCATTCCCTGTTGTTGGGGTTGAGTGCCCCCATTCCCTGTTGTTGTTGTTGGGGTTGAGAGCCTCCATTCCCTGTTGTTGTTGTTGGGGTTGAGTGTCTCCATTCCCTGTTGTTGTTGGGGTTGAGTGCCTCCATTCCCTGTTGTTGTTGGGGTTGAGAGCCCCCATTCCCTGTTGTTGTTGGGGTTGAGTGCCTCCATTCCCTGTTGTTGTTGTTGGGGTTGAGTGTCTCCATTCCCTGTTGTTGTTGGGGTTGAGTGCCTCCATTCCGTGTTGTTGTTGGGGTTGAGTGCCCCCATTCCCTGTTGTTGTTGGGGTTGAGTGCCCCCATTCCCTGTTGTTGTTGGGGTTGAGTGCCCCCATTCCGTGTTGTTGTTGGGGTTGAGTGCCCCCATTCCCTGTTGTTGTTGGGGTTGAGTGCCCCCATTCCCTGTTGTTGTTGGGGTTGAGTGCCCCCATTCCCTGTTGTTGTTGGGGTTGAGTGCCCCCATTCCCTGTTTTTGTTGGGGTTGAGTGCCCCCATTCCCTGTTGTTGTTGGGGTTGAGTGCCCCCATTCCCTGTTGTTGTTGGGGTTGAGTGCCCCCATTCCCTGTTGTTGTTGGGGTTGAGTGCCCCCATTCCCTGTTGTTGTTGGGGTTGAGTGCCCCCATTCCCTGTTGTTGTTGGTGTTGAGTGTCTCCATTCCCTGTTGTTGTTGGGGTTGAGTGTCTCCATTCCGTGTTGTTGTTGGGGTTGAGTGCCCCCATTCCCTGTTGTTGTTGGGGTTGAGTGCCCCCATTCCCTGTTGTTGTTGGGGTTGAGTGTCTCCATTCCCTGTTGTTGTTGGGGTTGAGTGCCCCCATTCCCTGTTGTTGTTGGGGTTGAGTGTCTCCATTCCCTGTTGTTGTTGGGGTTGAGTGTCTCCATTCCCTGTTGTTGTTGGGGTTGAGTGCCCCCATTCCCTGTTGTTGTTGGGGTTGAGTGCCCCCATTCCCTGTTGTTGTTGGGGTTGAGTGTCTCCATTCCCTGTTGTTGTTGGGGTTGAGTGCCCCCATTCCCTGTTGTTGTTGGGGTTGAGTGCCCCCATTCCCTGTTGTTGTTGGGGTTGAGTGTCTCCATTCCCTGTTGTTGTTGGGGTTGAGTGCCCCCATTCCCTGTTGTTGTTGGGGTTGAGTGTCTCCATTCCCTGTTGTTGTTGGGGTTGAGTGTCTCCATTCCCTGTTGTTGTTGGGGTTGAGTGCCCCCATTCCCTGTTGTTGTTGGGGTTGAGTGCCCCCATTCCCTGTTGTTGTTGGGGTTGAGTGCCCCCATTCCCTGTTGTTGTTGGGGTTGAGTGCCCCCATTCCCTGTTGTTGTTGGGGTTGAGTGCCCCCATTCCCTGTTGTTGTTGGGGTTGAGTGCCCCCATTCCCTGTTGTTGTTGGGGTTGAGTGCCCCCATTCCCTGTTGTTGTTGGGGTTGAGTGTCTCCATTCCCTGTTGTTGTTGGGGTTGAGTGCCCCCATTCCCTGTTGTTGTTGGGGTTGAGTGCCCCCATTCCCTGTTGTTGTTGGGGTTGAGTGTCTCCATTCCCTGTTGTTGTTGGGGTTGAGTGCCCCCATTCCCTGTTGCAACACGGTGGCATAGTGGTTAGCACTGGTGTCTCACAGCGCCAGGGACCCGGGTTCGAATCTGACCTCGGGTGACTGTCTGTGTGGAGTTTGCACATTCTCCCCGTGTCTGCGTGGGTTTCCTCCGGGTGCTCCGGTTTCCTCCCACAGTCCAAAAATGTGCGGGTTAGGTTGATTTGGCTATGATAAATTGACCCTTAGTGTTAGGGGGGGGATTAAATATGTGGGGTTATGGGGATAGGATGGGATATGTTAGGGGGAATTAAATACGTGGGGTTACGGGGTAGGGTGGGATATGTGTACTGTGGGGATTAAATCAGGGACAGGGTACTGGATTTGGATGATCAGCCATGATCGTATTGAATTGCGGAGCAGGCTCGACGGGCCGAATGGCCTACTCCTGCTCCTAGATTCTATGTTTCTATGTTTCTATGTTTCCCTGTTGTTGTTGGGGTTGAGTGTCTCCATTCCCTGTTGTTGTTGGGGTTGAGTGCCCCATTCCCTGTTGTTGTTGGGGTTGAGTGCCCCATTCCCTGTTGTTGTTGGGGTTGAGTGCCCCATTCCCTGTTGTTGTTGGGGTTGAGTGCCCCCATTCCCTGTTGTTGTTGGGGTTGAGTGTCTCCATTCCCTGTTGTTGTTGGGGTTGAGTGCCCCCATTCCCTGTTGTTGTTGGGGTTGAGTGCCCCCATTCCCTGTTGTTGTTGGGGTTGAGTGTCTCCATTCCCTGTTGTTGTTGGGGTTGAGAGCCCCCATTCCCTGTTGTTGTTGGGGTTGAGTGCCCCCATTCCCTGTTGTTGGGGTTGAGTGCCACCATTCCCTGTTGTTGTTGGGGTTGAGTGTCTCCATTCCCTGTTGTTGTTGGGGTTGAGTGTCTCCAGTCCCTGTTGTTGTTGGGGTTGAGTGCCCCCATTCCCTGTTGTTGGGGTTGAGTGCCCCCATTCCCTGTTGTTGTTGGGGTTGAGTGCCCCCATTCCCTGTTGTTGTTGGGGTTGAGTGCCCCCATTCCCTGTTGTTGGGGTTGAGTGCCCCCATTCCCTGTTGTTGTTGGGGTTGAGTGTCTCCATTCCCTGTTGTTGTTGGGGTTGAGTGCCCCCATTCCCTGTTGTTGTTGGGATTGAGTGCCTCCATTCCCTGTTGTTGTTGGGGTTGAGTGCCCCCATTCCCTGTTGTTGTTGGGGTTGAGTGTCTCCATTCCCTGTTGTTGTTGGGATTGAGTGCCCCCATTCCCTGTTGTTGTTGGGATTGAGTGCCCCCATTCCCTGTTGTTGTTGGGGTTGAGTGCCCCCATTCCCTGTTGTTGTTGGGGTTGAGTGTCTCCATTCCCTGTTGTTGTTGGGGTTGAGTGTCTCCATTCCCTGTTGTTGTTGTTGGGGTTGAGTGCCCCCATTCCCTGTTGTTGTTGGGGTTGAGTGTCTCCATTCCCTGTTGTTGTTGGGGTTGAGTGTCTCCATTCCCTGTTGTTGTTGTTGGGGTTGAGTGTCTCCATTCCCTGTTGTTGTTGGGGTTGAGTGTCTCCATTCCCTGTTGTTGTTGGGGTTGAGTGTCTCCATTCCCTGTTGTTGTTGGGGTTGAGTGCCCCCATTCCCTGTTGTTGTTGGGGTTGAGTGTCTCCATTCCCTGTTGTTGTTGGGGTTGAGTGCCCCCATTCCCTGTTGTTGTTGGGGTTGAGTGCCCCCATTCCCTGTTGTTGTTGGGGTTGAGTGCCCCCATTCCCTGTTGTTGTTGGGGTTGAGTGTCACCATTCCCCGTTGTTGTTGGGGTTGAGTGCCTCCATTCCCTGTTGTTGTTGTTGGGGTTGAGTGTCTCCATTCCCTGTTGTTGTTGGGATTGAGTGCCCCCATTCCCTGTTGTTGTTGTTGGGGTTGAGTGCCCCCATTCCCTGTTGTTGTTGGGATTGAGTGTCTCCATTCCCTGTTGTTGTTGGGGTTGAGTGTCTCCATTCCCTGTTGTTGTTGGGGTTGAGTGCCTCCATTCCCTGTTGTTGTTGTTGGGGTTGAGTGTCTCCATTCCCTGTTGTTGTTGGGATTGAGTGCCCCCATTCCCTGTTGTTGTTGTTGGGGTTGAGTGCCCCCATTCCCTGTTGTTGTTGGGATTGAGTGTCTCCATTCCCTGTTGTTGTTGGGGTTGAGTGTCTCCATTCCCTGTTGTTGTTGTTGGGGTTGAGTGCCCCCATTCCCTGTTGTTGTTGGGGTTGAGTGCCCCCATTCCCTGTTGTTGTTGTTGGGGTTGAGTGTCTCCATTCCCTGTTGTTGTTGGGGTTGAGTGCCCCCATTCCCTGTTGTTGTTGGAGTTGAGTGTCTCCATTCCCTGTTGTTGTTGGGGTTGAGTGTCTCCATTCCCTGTTGTTGGGGTTGAGTGCCCCCATTCCCTGTTGTTGTTGGGGTTGAGTGTTTCCATTCCCTGTTGTTGTTGGGGTTGAGTGCCCCCATTCCCTGTTGTTGTTGGGGTTGAGTGCCCCCATTCCCTGTTGTTGTTGGGGTTGAGTGCCCCCATTCCCTGTTGTTGTTGGGGTTGAGTGTCACCATTCCCTGTTGTTGTTGGGGTTGAGTGTCTCCATTCCCTGTTGTTGTTGGGGCTGAGTGTCTCCATTCCCTGTTGTTGTTGGGGTTGAGTGCCCCCATTCCCTGTTGTTGTTGGGGTTGAGTGTCTCCATTCCCTGTTGTTGTTGGGGTTGAGTGTGTCCATTCCCAGTGGTTGTTGGTGTTGTGTGCCCCCATTCCCTGTTGTTGTTGGGGTTGAGTGCCTCCATTCCCTGTTGTTGTTGGGGTTGAGTGCCCCCATTCCCTGTTGTTGTTGGGGTTGAGTGCCCCCATTCCCAGTTGTTGTTGGGGTTGAGTGCCCCCATTCCCTGTTGTTGTTGGGGTTGAGTGTGTCCATTCCCTGTTGTTGTTGGGGTTGAGTGCCTCCATTCCGTGTTGTTGTTGGGGTTGAGTGCCCCCATTCCCTGTTGTTGTTGGGGTTGAGTGCCCCCAATCCCTGTTGTTGTTGGTGTTGAGTGTCTCCATTCCCTGTTGTTGGGGTTGAGTGCCCCCATTCCCTGTTGTTGTTGTTGGGGTTGAGAGCCTCCATTCCCTGTTGTTGTTGTTGGGGTTGAGTGTCTCCATTCCCTGTTGTTGTTGGGGTTGAGTGCCTCCATTCCGTGTTGTTGTTGGGGTTGAGTGCCCCCATTCCCTGTTGTTGTTGGGGTTGAGTGCCCCCATTCCCTGTTGTTGTTGGGGTTGAGTGCCCCCATTCCGTGTTGTTGTTGGGGTTGAGTGCCCCCATTCCCTGTTGTTGTTGGGGTTGAGTGCCCCCATTCCCTGTTGTTGTTGGGGTTGAGTGCCCCCATTCCCTGTTGTTGTTGGGGTTGAGTGCCCCCATTCCCTGTTGTTGTTGGGGTTGAGTGCCCCCATTCCCTGTTGTTGTTGGGGTTGAGTGCCCCCATTCCCTGTTGTTGTTGGGGTTGAGTGCCACCATTCCCTGTTGTTGTTGGGGTTGAGTGTCTCCATTCCCTGTTGTTGTTGGGGTTGAGTGCCCCCATTCCCTGTTGTTGTTGGGGTTGAGTGCCCCCATTCCCTGTTGTTGTTGGGGTTGAGTGCCTCCATTCCCTGTTGTTGTTGGGGTTGAGTGTCTCCATTCCCTGTTGTTGTTGGGGTTGAGTGTCTCCATTCCGTGTTGTTGTTGGGGTTGAGTGCCCCCATTCCCTGTTGTTGTTGGGGTTGAGTGCCCCCATTCCCTGTTGTTGTTGGGGTTGAGTGTCTCCATTCCCTGTTGTTGTTGGGGTTGAGTGTCTCCATTCCCTGTTGTTGTTGGGGTTGAGTGTCTCCATTCCCTGTTGTTGTTGGGGTTGAGTGCCCCCATTCCCTGTTGCAACACGGTGGCATAGTGGTTAGCACTGGTGTCTCACAGCGCCAGGGACCCGGGTTCGAATCTGACCTCGGGTGACTGTCTGTGTGGAGTTTGCACATTCTCCCCGTGTCTGCGTGGGTTTCCTCCGGGTGCTCCGGTTTCCTCCCACAGTCCAAAAATGTGCGGGTTAGGTTGATTTGGCTATGATAAATTGACCCTTAGTGTTAGGGGGGGGATTAAATATGTGGGGTTATGGGGATAGGATGGGATATGTTAGGGGGAATTAAATACGTGGGGTTACGGGGTAGGGTGGGATATGTGTACTGTGGGGATTAAATCAGGGACAGGGTACTGGATTTGGATGATCAGCCATGATCGTATTGAATTGCGGAGCAGGCTCGACGGGCCGAATGGCCTACTCCTGCTCCTAGATTCTATGTTTCTATGTTTCTATGTTTCCCTGTTGTTGTTGGGGTTGAGTGTCTCCATTCCCTGTTGTTGTTGGGGTTGAGTGCCCCATTCCCTGTTGTTGTTGGGGTTGAGTGCCCCATTCCCTGTTGTTGTTGGGGTTGAGTGTCTCCATTCCCTGTTGTTGTTGGGGTTGAGTGCCCCATTCCCTGTTGTTGTTGGGGTTGAGTGCCCCATTCCCTGTTGTTGTTGGGGTTGAGTGCCCCATTCCCTGTTGTTGTTGGGGTTGAGTGCCCCCATTCCCTGTTGTTGTTGGGGTTGAGTGTCTCCATTCCCTGTTGTTGTTGGGGTTGAGTGCCCCCATTCCCTGTTGTTGTTGGGGTTGAGTGCCCCCATTCCCTGTTGTTGTTGGGGTTGAGTGTCTCCATTCCCTGTTGTTGTTGGGGTTGAGAGCCCCCATTCCCTGTTGTTGTTGGGGTTGAGTGCCCCCATTCCCTGTTGTTGGGGTTGAGTGCCACCATTCCCTGTTGTTGTTGGGGTTGAGTGTCTCCATTCCCTGTTGTTGTTGGGGTTGAGTGTCTCCAGTCCCTGTTGTTGTTGGGGTTGAGTGCCCCCATTCCCTGTTGTTGGGGTTGAGTGCCCCCATTCCCTGTTGTTGTTGGGGTTGAGTGCCCCCATTCCCTGTTGTTGTTGGGGTTGAGTGCCCCCATTCCCTGTTGTTGGGGTTGAGTGCCCCCATTCCCTGTTGTTGTTGGGGTTGAGTGTCTCCATTCCCTGTTGTTGTTGGGGTTGAGTGCCCCCATTCCCTGTTGTTGTTGGGATTGAGTGCCTCCATTCCCTGTTGTTGTTGGGGTTGAGTGCCCCCATTCCCTGTTGTTGTTGGGGTTGAGTGTCTCCATTCCCTGTTGTTGTTGGGATTGAGTGCCCCCATTCCCTGTTGTTGTTGGGATTGAGTGCCCCCATTCCCTGTTGTTGTTGGGGTTGAGTGCCCCCATTCCCTGTTGTTGTTGGGGTTGAGTGTCTCCATTCCCTGTTGTTGTTGGGGTTGAGTGTCTCCATTCCCTGTTGTTGTTGTTGGGGTTGAGTGCCCCCATTCCCTGTTGTTGTTGGGGTTGAGTGTCTCCATTCCCTGTTGTTGTTGGGGTTGAGTGTCTCCATTCCCTGTTGTTGTTGTTGGGGTTGAGTGCCCCCATTCCCTGTTGTTGTTGGGGTTGAGTGCCCCCATTCCCTGTTGTTGTTGGGGTTGAGTGCCCCCATTCCCTGTTGTTGTTGGGGTTGAGTGCCCCCATTCCCTGTTGTTGTTGGGGTTGAGTGTCACCATTCCCCGTTGTTGTTGGGGTTGAGTGCCTCCATTCCCTGTTGTTGTTGTTGGGGTTGAGTGTCTCCATTCCCTGTTGTTGTTGGGATTGAGTGCCCCCATTCCCTGTTGTTGTTGTTGGGGTTGAGTGCCCCCATTCCCTGTTGTTGTTGGGATTGAGTGTCTCCATTCCCTGTTGTTGTTGGGGTTGAGTGTCTCCATTCCCTGTTGTTGTTGGGGTTGAGTGCCTCCATTCCCTGTTGTTGTTGTTGGGGTTGAGTGTCTCCATTCCCTGTTGTTGTTGGGATTGAGTGCCCCCATTCCCTGTTGTTGTTGTTGGGGTTGAGTGCCCCCATTCCCTGTTGTTGTTGGGATTGAGTGTCTCCATTCCCTGTTGTTGTTGGGGTTGAGTGTCTCCATTCCCTGTTGTTGTTGTTGGGGTTGAGTGCCCCCATTCCCTGTTGTTGTTGGGGTTGAGTGCCCCCATTCCCTGTTGTTGTTGTTGGGGTTGAGTGCCCCCATTCCCTGTTGTTGTTGTTGGGGTTGAGTGTCTCCATTCCCTGTTGTTGTTGTTGGGGTTGAGTGCCCCCATTCCCTGTTGTTGTTGTTGGGGTTGAGTGTCTCCATTCCCTGTTGTTGTTGGGGTTGAGTGCCCCCATTCCCTGTTGTTGTTGGAGTTGAGTGTCTCCATTCCCTGTTGTTGTTGGGGTTGAGTGTCTCCATTCCCTGTTGTTGGGGTTGAGTGCCCCCATTCCCTGTTGTTGTTGGGGTTGAGTGTTTCCATTCCCTGTTGTTGTTGGGGTTGAGTGCCCCCATTCCCTGTTGTTGTTGGGGTTGAGTGCCCCCATTCCCTGTTGTTGTTGGGGTTGAGTGCCCCCATTCCCTGTTGTTGTTGGGGTTGAGTGTCACCATTCCCTGTTGTTGTTGGGGTTGAGTGTCTCCATTCCCTGTTGTTGTTGGGGCTGAGTGTCTCCATTCCCTGTTGTTGTTGGGGTTGAGTGCCCCCATTCCCTGTTGTTGTTGGGGTTGAGTGTCTCCATTCCCTGTTGTTGTTGGGGTTGAGTGTGTCCATTCCCAGTGGTTGTTGGTGTTGTGTGCCCCCATTCCCTGTTGTTGTTGGGGTTGAGTGCCTCCATTCCCTGTTGTTGTTGGGGTTGAGTGCCCCCATTCCCTGTTGTTGTTGGGGTTGAGTGCCCCCATTCCCAGTTGTTGTTGGGGTTGAGTGCCCCCATTCCCTGTTGTTGTTGGGGTTGAGTGTGTCCATTCCCTGTTGTTGTTGGGGTTGAGTGTGTCCATTCCCTGTTGTTGTTGGGGTTGAGTGCCTCCATTCCGTGTTGTTGTTGGGGTTGAGTGCCCCCATTCCCTGTTGTTGTTGGGGTTGAGTGCCCCCATTCCCTGTTGTTGTTGGGGTTGAGTGCCCCCATTCCCTGTTGTTGTTGGGGTTGAGTGCCCCCATTCCCTGTTGTTGTTGGGGTTGAGTGCCCCCATTCCCAGTTGTTGGGGTTGAGTGCCCCCATTCCCTGTTGTTGTTGGGGTTGAGTGCCCCATTCCCTGTTGTTGTTGGGGTTGAGTGCCCCCATTCCCTGTTGTTGTTGGGGTTGAGTGCCCCCATTCCCTGTTGTTGTTGGGGTTGAGTGCCCCCATTCCCTGTTGTTGTTGTTGGGGTTGAGTGCCCCCATTCCCTGTTGTTGTTGTGGTTGAGTGTCCCCATTCCCTATTGTTGTTGGGGTTGAGTGCCCCCATTCCCTGTTGTTGTTGGGGTTGAGTGCCCCCATTCCCTGTTGTTGTTGTGGTTGAGTGTCCCCATTCCCTATTGTTGTTGGGGTTGAGTGCCCCCATTCCCTGTTGTTGTTGGGGTTGAGTGCCCCCATTCCCTGTTGTTGTTGGGGTTGAGTGCCCCCATTCCCTGTTGTTGTTGGGGTTGAGTGTCTCCATTCCCTGTTGTTGTTGGGGTTGAGTGCCCCCATTCCCTGTTGTTGTTGGGGTTGAGTGTCTCCATTCCATGTTGTTGTTGGGGTTGAGTGCCCCATTCCCTGTTGTTGTTGGGGTTGAGTGTCTCCATTCCCTGTTGTTGTTGGGGTTGAGTGCCCCCATTCCCTGTTGTTGTTGGGGTTGAGTGCCCCATTCCCTGTTGTTGTTGGGGTTGAGTGTCTCCATTCCCTGTTGTTGTTGGGGCTGAGTGCCCCCATTCCCTGTTGTTGTTGTTGGGGTTGAGTGTCTCCATTCCCTGTTGTTGTTGTGGGGTTGAGTGCCCCCATTCCCTGTTGTTGTTGGGGTTGAGTGTCTCCATTCCCTGTTGTTGTTGTTGGGGTTGAGAGCCTCCATTCCCTGTTGTTGTTGTTGGGGTTGAGTGCCCCCATTCCCTGTTGTTGTTGTTGGGGTTGAGTGCCCCCATTCCCTGTTGTTGTTGTTGGGGTTGAGAGCCTCCATTCCCTGTTGTTGTTGTTGGGGTTGAGAGCCTCCATTCCCTGTTGTTGTTGGGGTTGAGTGCCCCCATTCCCTGTTGTTGTTGGGGTTGAGTGTCTCCATTCCCTGTTGTTGTTGGGGTTGAGTGTCTCCATTCCCTGTTGTTGTTGGGGTTGAGTGTCTCCATTCCCTGTTGTTGTTGGGGTTGAGTGCCCCATTTCCCTGTTGTTGTTGGGGTTGAGTGCCCCCATTCCCAGGTGTTGGGGTTGAGTGCCCCCATTCCCTGTTGTTGTTGGGGTTGAGTGTCTCCATTCCCTGTTGTTGGGGTTGAGTGCCCCCATTCCCTGTTGTTGTTGGGGTTGAGTGCCCCATTTCCCTGTTGTTGTTGGGGTTGAGTGTCTCCATTCCCTGTTGTTGTTGGGGTTGAGTGTCTCCATTCCCTGTTGTTGTTGGGGTTGAGTGCCCCCATTCCCTGTTGTTGTTGGGGTTGAGTGTCTCCATTCCCTGTTGTTGTTGGGGTTGAGTGTCTCCATTCCCTGTTGTTGTTGGGGTTGAGTGTCTCCATTCCCTGTTGTTGTTGGGGTTGAGTGCCCCATTTCCCTGTTGTTGTTGGGGTTGAGTGCCCCCATTCCCAGGTGTTGGGGTTGAGTGCCCCCATTCCCTGTTGTTGTTGGGGTTGAGTGTCTCCATTCCCTGTTGTTGGGGTTGAGTGCCCCCATTCCCTGTTGTTGTTGGGGTTGAGTGCCCCATTTCCCTGTTGTTGTTGGGGTTGAGTGCCCCCATTCCCTGTTGTTGTTGGGGTTGAGTGTCTCCATTCCCTGTTGTTGTTGGGGTTGAGTGTCTCCATTCCCTGTTGTTGTTGGGGTTCAGTGCCCCCATTCCCAGTTGTTGTTGGGGTTGAGTGCCCCCATTCCCTGTTGTTGTTGGGGTTGAGTGCCCCCATTCCCTGTTGTTGTTGGGGTTGAGTGCCCCCATTCCCTGTTGTTGTTGGGGTTGAGTGCCTCCATTCCCTGTTGTTGTTGGGGTTGAGTGCCCCCATTCCCTGTTGTTGTTGGGGTTGAGTGCCCCCATTCCCTGTTGTTGTTGGGGTTGAGTGTCTCCATTCCCTGTTGTTGTTGTTGGGGTTGAGTGCCTCCATTCCCTGTTGTTGTTGGGGTTGAGTGCCCCCATTCCCTGTTGTTGTTGGGGTTGAGTGTCTCCATTCCCTGTTGTTGTTGGGGTTGAGTGCCCCCATTCCCTGTTGTTGTTGTTGGGGTTGAGTGCCCCCATTCCCTGTTGTTGTTGTTGGGGTTGAGAGCCTCCATTCCCTGTTGTTGTTGGGGTTGAGTGTGTCCATTCCCTGTTGTTGTTGGGGTTGAGTGCCCCCATTCCCTGTTGTTGTTGGGGTTGAGTGCCCCCATTCCCTGTTGTTGTTGGGGTTGAGTGCCCCCATTCCCTGTTGTTGTTGGGGTTGAGTGCCCCCATTCCCTGTTGTTGTTGGGGTTGAGTGCCCCCATTCCCTGTTGTTGTTGGGGTTGAGTGCCCCCATTCCCTGTTGTTGTTGGGGTTGAGTGTCTCCATTCCCTGTTGTTGTTGGGGTTGAGTGTCCCCATTCCCTATTGTTGTTGGGGTTGAGTGTCCCCATTCCCTGTTGTTGTTGGGGTTGAGTGCCCCCATTCCCTGTTGTTGTTGTTGGGGTTGAGTGCCCCCATTCCCTGTTGTTGTTGTTGGGGTTGAGTGCCCCCATTCCCTGTTGTTGTTGTTGGGGTTGAGTGTCTCCATTCCCTGTTGTTGTTGGGGTTGAGTGCCCCCATTTCCCTGTTATTGTTGTGGTTGAGTGTCTCCATTCCCTGTTGTTGTTGGGGTTGAGTGCCCCCATTCCCTGTTGTTGTTGGGGTTGAGTGCCCCCATTCCCTGTTCTTGTTGGGGTTGAGTGTCTCCATTCCCTGTTGTTGTTGTTGGGGTTGAGTGTCTCCATTCCCTGTTGTTGTTGGGGTTGAGTGCCCCCATTTCCCTGTTGTTGTTGTGGTTGAGTGTCTCCATTCCCTGTTGTTGTTGGGGTTGAGTGCCCCCATTCCCTGTTGTTGTTGGGGTTGAGTGCCCCCATTTCCCTGTTGTTGTTGGGGTTGAGAGCCTCCATTCCCTGTTGTTGTTGGGGTTGAGTGCCCCCATTTCCCTGTTGTTGTTGTGGTTGAGTGCCCCCATTTCCCTGTTGTTGTTGTGGTTGAGTGCCCCCATTTCCCTGTTGTTGTTGTGGTTGAGTGTCTCCATTCCCTGTTGTTGTTGGGGTTGAGTGCCCCCATTCCCTGTTGTTGTTGGGGTTGAGTGCCCCCATTCCCTGTTGTTGTTGGGGTTGAGTGCCCCATTCCCTGTTGTTGTTGGGGTTGAGTGTTTCCATTCCCTGTTGTTGTTGGGGTTGAGTGCCTCCATTCCCTGTTGTTGTTGGGGTTGAGTGCCCCCATTCCCTGTTGTTGTTGTTGGGGTTGAGTGCCCCCATTCCCTGTTGTTGTTGTTGGGGTTGAGTGCCCCCATTCCCTGTTGTTGTTGGGGTTGAGTGCCCCCATTCCCTGTTGTTGTTGGGGTTGAGTGCCCCCATTCCCTGTTGTTGTTGAGGTTGAGTGCCCCCATTCCCTGTTGTTGTTGGGGTTGAGTGTTTCCATTCCCTGTTGTTGTTGGGGTTGAGTGCCTCCATTCCCTGTTGTTGTTGGGGTTGAGTGCCCCCATTCCCTGTTGTTGTTGTTGGGGTTGAGTGTCTCCATTCCCTGTTGTTGTTGGGGTTGAGTGCCCCCATTCCCTGTTGTTGTTGTTGGGGTTGAGTGCCTCCATTCCCTGTTGTTGTTGTTGGGGTTGAGTGCCCCCATTCCCTGTTGTTGTTGTTGGGGTTGAGTACCCCCATTCCCTGTTGTTGTTGTTGGGGTTGAGTGTCTCCATTCCCTGTTGTTGTTGGGGTTGAGTGCCCCCATTCCCTGTTGTTGTTGGGGTTGAGTGCCCCCATTCCCTGTTGTTGTTGGGGTTGAGTGCCCCCATTCCCTGTTGTTGTTGGGGTTGAGTGTCTCCATTCCCTGTTGTTGTTGGGGTTGAGTGTCTCCATTCCCTGTTGTTGTTGGGGTTGAGTGCCCCCATTCCCTGTTGTTGTTGGGGTTGAGTGCCCCCATTCCCTGTTGTTGTTGGGGTTGAGTGCCCCCATTCCCTGTTGTTGTTGGGGTTGAGTGCCCCCATTCCCTGTTGTTGTTGGGGTTGAGTGCCCCCATTCCCTGTTGTTGTTGGGGTTGAGTGCCCCCATTCCCTGTTGTTGTTGGGTTGAGTGCCCCCATTCCCTGTTGTTGTTGGGGTTGAGTGTCTCCATTCCCTGTTGTTGTTGGGGTTGAGTGCCCCCATTCCCTGTTGTTGTTGGGGTTGAGTGCCCCCATTCCCTGTTGTTGTTGGGGTTGAGTGTCTCCATTCCCTGTTGTTGTTGGGGTTGAGTGCCCCCATTCCCTGTTGCAACACGGTGGCATAGTGGTTAGCACTGGTGTCTCACAGCGCCAGGGACCCGGGTTCGAATCTGACCTCGGGTGACTGTCTGTGTGGAGTTTGCACATTCTCCCCGTGTCTGCGTGGGTTTCCTCCGGGTGCTCCGGTTTCCTCCCACAGTCCAAAAATGTGCGGGTTAGGTTGATTTGGCTATGATAAATTGACCCTTAGTGTTAGGGGGGGGATTAAATATGTGGGGTTATGGGGATAGGATGGGATATGTTAGGGGGAATTAAATACGTGGGGTTACGGGGTAGGGTGGGATATGTGTACTGTGGGGATTAAATCAGGGACAGGGTACTGGATTTGGATGATCAGCCATGATCGTATTGAATTGCGGAGCAGGCTCGACGGGCCAAATGGCCTACTCCTGCTCCTAGATCCTATGTTTCTATGTTTCTATGTTTCCCTGTTGTTGTTGGGGTTGAGTGTCTCCATTCCCTGTTGTTGTTGGGGTTGAGTGCCCCATTCCCTGTTGTTGTTGGGGTTGAGTGCCCCATTCCCTGTTGTTGTTGGGGTTGAGTGTCTCCATTCCCTGTTGTTGTTGGGGTTGAGTGCCCCATTCCCTGTTGTTGTTGGGGTTGAGTGCCCCATTCCCTGTTGTTGTTGGGGTTGAGTGCCCCATTCCCTGTTGTTGTTGGGGTTGAGTGCCCCCATTCCCTGTTGTTGTTGGGGTTGAGTGTCTCCATTCCCTGTTGTTGTTGGGGTTGAGTGCCCCCATTCCCTGTTGTTGTTGGGGTTGAGTGCCCCCATTCCCTGTTGTTGTTGGGGTTGAGTGTCTCCATTCCCTGTTGTTGTTGGGGTTGAGAGCCCCCATTCCCTGTTGTTGTTGGGGTTGAGTGCCCCCATTCCCTGTTGTTGGGGTTGAGTGCCACCATTCCCTGTTGTTGTTGGGGTTGAGTGTCTCCATTCCCTGTTGTTGTTGGGGTTGAGTGTCTCCAGTCCCTGTTGTTGTTGGGGTTGAGTGTCTCCAGTCCCTGTTGTTGTTGGGGTTGAGTGCCCCCATTCCCTGTTGTTGGGGTTGAGTGCCCCCATTCCCTGTTGTTGTTGGGGTTGAGTGCCCCATTCCCTGTTGTTGTTGGGGTTGAGTGCCCCCATTCCCTGTTGTTGGGGGTTGAGTGCCCCCATTCCCTGTTGTTGTTGGGGTTGAGTGTCTCCATTCCCTGTTGTTGTTGGGGTTGAGTGCCCCCATTCCCTGTTGTTGTTGGGATTGAGTGCCTCCATTCCCTGTTGTTGTTGGGGTTGAGTGCCCCCATTCCCTGTTGTTGTTGGGGTTGAGTGTCTCCATTCCCTGTTGTTGTTGGGATTGAGTGCCCCCATTCCCTGTTGTTGTTGGGATTGAGTGCCCCCATTCCCTGTTGTTGTTGGGGTTGAGTGCCCCCATTCCCTGTTGTTGTTGGGGTTGAGTGTCTCCATTCCCTGTTGTTGTTGGGGTTGAGTGTCTCCATTCCCTGTTGTTGTTGTTGGGGTTGAGTGCCCCCATTCCCTGTTGTTGTTGGGGTTGAGTGTCTCCATTCCCTGTTGTTGTTGGGGTTGAGTGTCTCCATTCCCTGTTGTTGTTGTTGGGGTTGAGTGCCCCCATTCCCTATTGTTGTTGGGGTTGAGTGCCCCATTCCCTGTTGTTGTTGGGGTTGAGTGCCCCCATTCCCTGTTGTTGTTGGGGTTGAGTGCCCCCATTCCCTGTTGTTGTTGGGGTTGAGTGTCTCTATTCCCTGTTGTTGTTGGGGTTGAGTGCCCCCATTCCCTGTTGTTGTTGGGGTTGAGTGTCTCCATTCCATGTTGTTGTTGGGGTTGAGTGCCCCCATTCCCTGTTGTTGTTGGGGTTGAGTGTCTCCATTCCCTGTTGTTGTTGGGGTTGAGTGCCCCCATTCCCTGTTGTTGTTGGGGTTGAGTGCCCCATTCCCTGTTGTTGTTGGGGTTGAGTGTCTCCATTCCCTGTTGTTGTTGGGGCTGAGTGCCCCCATTCCCTGTTGTTGTTGTTGGGGTTGAGTGTCTCCATTCCCTGTTGTTGTTGTGGGGTTGAGTGCCCCCATTCCCTGTTGTTGTTGGGGTTGAGTGTCTCCATTCCCTGTTGTTGTTGTTGGGGTTGAGAGCCTCCATTCCCTGTTGTTGTTGGGGTTGAGTGCCCCATTCCCTGTTGTTGTTGGGGTTGAGTGCCCCATTTCCTGTTGTTGTTGGGGTTGAGTGTCTCCATTCCCTGTTGTTGTTGGGGCTGAGTGCCCCCATTCCCTGTTGTTGTTGTTGGGGTTGAGTGTCTCCATTCCCTGTTGTTGTTGGGGTTGAGTGCCCCATTCCCTGTTGTTGTTGGGGTTGAGTGTCTCCATTCCCTGTTGTTGTTGGGGCTGAGTGCCCCCATTCCCTGTTGTTGTTGTTGGGGTTGAGTGTCTCCATTCCCTGTTGTTGTTGTGGGGTTGAGTGCCCCCATTCCCTGTTGTTGTTGGGGTTGAGTGTCTCCATTCCCTGTTGTTGTTGTTGGGGTTGAGAGCCTCCATTCCCTGTTGTTGTTGTTGGGGTTGAGTGCCCCCATTCCCTGTTGTTGTTGTTGGGGTTGAGTGCCCCCATTCCCTGTTGTTGTTGTTGGGGTTGAGAGCCTCCATTCCCTGTTGTTGTTGTTGGGGTTGAGAGCCTCCATTCCCTGTTGTTGTTGGGGTTGAGTGCCCCCATTCCCTGTTGTTGTTGGGGTTGAGTGTCTCCATTCCCTGTTGTTGTTGGGGTTGAGTGTCTCCATTCCTGTTGTTGTTGGGGTTGAGTGTCTCCATTCCCTGTTGTTGTTGGGGTTGAGTGCCCCATTTCCCTGTTGTTGTTGGGGTTGAGTGCCCCCATTCCCAGGTGTTGGGGTTGAGTGCCCCCATTCCCTGTTGTTGTTGGGGTTGAGTGTCTCCATTCCCTGTTGTTGGGGTTGAGTGCCCCCATTCCCTGTTGTTGTTGGGGTTGAGTGCCCCATTTCCCTGTTGTTGTTGGGGTTGAGTGTCTCCATTCCCTGTTGTTGTTGGGGTTGAGTGTCTCCATTCCCTGTTGTTGTTGGGTTGAGTGCCCCCATTCCCTGTTGTTGTTGGGGTTGAGTGTCTCCATTCCCTGTTGTTGTTGGGGTTGAGTGTCTCCATTCCCTGTTGTTGTTGGGGTTGAGTGTCTCCATTCCCTGTTGTTGTTGGGGTTGAGTGCCCCATTTCCCTGTTGTTGTTGGGGTTGAGTGCCCCCATTCCCAGGTGTTGGGGTTGAGTGCCCCCATTCCCTGTTGTTGTTGGGGTTGAGTGTCTCCATTCCCTGTTGTTGGGGTTGAGTGCCCCCATTCCCTGTTGTTGTTGGGGTTGAGTGCCCCATTTCCCTGTTGTTGTTGGGGTTGAGTGCCCCCATTCCCTGTTGTTGTTGGGGTTGAGTGTCTCCATTCCCTGTTGTTGTTGGGGTTGAGTGTCTCCATTCCCTGTTGTTGTTGGGGTTGAGTGCCCCCATTCCCAGTTGTTGTTGGGGTGAGTGCCCCCATTCCCTGTTGTTGTTGGGGTTGAGTGCCCCATTCCCTGTTGTTGTTGGGGTTGAGTGCCCCCATTCCCTGTTGTTGTTGGGGTTGAGTGCCTCCATTCCCTGTTGTTGTTGGGGTTGAGTGCCCCCATTCCTGTTGTTGTTGGGGTTGAGTGCCCCCATTCCCTGTTGTTGTTGGGGTTGAGTGTCTCCATTCCCTGTTGTTGTTGTTGGGGTTGAGTGCCTCCATTCCCTGTTGTTGTTGGGGTTGAGTGCCCCCATTCCCTGTTGTTGTTGGGGTTGAGTGTCTCCATTCCCTGTTGTTGTTGGGGTTGAGTGCCCCCATTCCCTGTTGTTGTTGTTGGGGTTGAGTGCCCCCATTCCCTGTTGTTGTTGTTGGGGTTGAGAGCCTCCATTCCCTGTTGTTGTTGGGGTTGAGTGTGTCCATTCCCTGTTGTTGTTGGGGTTGAGTGCCCCCATTCCCTGTTGTTGTTGGGGTTGAGTGCCCCCATTCCCTGTTGTTGTTGGGGTTGAGTGCCCCCATTCCCTGCTGTTGTTGGGGTTGAGTGCCCCCATTCCCTGTTGTTGTTGGGGTTGAGTGCCCCCATTCCCTGTTGTTGTTGGGGTTGAGTGCCCCCATTCCCTGTTGTTGTTGGGGTTGAGTGTCTCCATTCCCTGTTGTTGTTGGGGTTGAGTGTCCCCATTCCCTATTGTTGTTGGGGTTGAGTGTCCCCATTCCCTGTTGTTGTTGGGGTTGAGTGCCCCCATTCCCTGTTGTTGTTGTTGGGGTTGAGTGCCCCCATTCCCTGTTGTTGTTGTTGGGGTTGAGTGCCCCCATTCCCTGTTGTTGTTGTTGGGGTTGAGTGTCTCCATTCCCTGTTGTTGTTGGGGTTGAGTGCCCCATTTCCCTGTTGTTGTTGTGGTTGAGTGTCTCCATTCCCTGTTGTTGTTGGGGTTGAGTGCCCCCATTCCCTGTTGTTGTTGGGGTTGAGTGCCCCATTCCCTGTTGTTGTTGGGGTTGAGTGCCTCCATTCCCTGTTCTTGTTGGGGTTGAGTGTCTCCATTCCCTGTTGTTGTTGTTGGGGTTGAGTGTCTCCATTCCCTGTTGTTGTTGGGGTTGAGTGCCCCCATTCCCTGTTGTTGTTGTGGTTGAGTGTCTCCATTCCCTGTTGTTGTTGGGGTTGAGTGCCCCCATTCCCTGTTGTTGTTGGGGTTGAGTGCCCCCATTTCCCTGTTGTTGTTGGGGTTGAGAGCCTCCATTCCCTGTTGTTGTTGGGGTTGAGTGCCCCCATTTCCCTGTTGTTGTTGTGGTTGAGTGCCCCCATTCCCTGTTGTTGTTGGGGTTGAGTGCCCCCATTCCCTGTTGTTGTTGGGGTTGAGTGTTCCATTCCCTGTTGTTGTTGGGGTTGAGTGCCTCCATTCCCTGTTGTTGTTGGGGTTGAGTGCCCCCATTCCCTGTTGTTGTTGTTGGGGTTGAGTGCCCCCATTCCCTGTTGTTGTTGGGGTTGAGTGCCCCCATTCCCTGTTGTTGTTGGGGTTGAGTGCCCCCATTCCCTGTTGTTGTTGGGGTTGAGTGCCCCCATTCCCTGTTGTTGTTGAGGTTGAGTGCCCCCATTCCCTGTTGTTGTTGGGGTTGAGTGTTCCATTCCCTGTTGTTGTTGGGTTGAGTGCCTCCATTCCCTGTTGTTGTTGGGGTTGAGTGCCCCCATTCCCTGTTGTTGTTGTTGGGGTTGAGTGTCTCCATTCCCTGTTGTTGTTGGGGTTGAGTGCCCCCATTCCCTGTTGTTGTTGTTGCGGTTGAGTGCCTCCATTCCCTGTGTTGTTGTTGGGGGTTGAGTGCCCCCATTCCCTGTTGTTGTTGTTGGGGTTGAGTACCCCCATTCCCTGTTGTTGTTGTTGGGGTTGAGTGTCTCCATTCCCTGTTGTTGTTGGGGTTGAGTGCCCCCATTCCCTGTTGTTGTTGGGGTTGAGTGTCTCCATTCCCTGTTGTTGTTGGGGTTGAGTGCCCCCATTCCCTGTTGTTGGGGTTGAGTGCCCCCAATCCCTATTGTTGTTGGGGTTGAGTGCCTCCATTCCCTGTTGTTGTTGTTGGGGTTGAGTGCCCCCATTCCCTGTTGTTGTTGTTGGGGTTGAGTGCCTCCATTCCCTGTTGTTGTTGTTGTTGGGGTTGAGTGCCCCCATTCCCTGTTGTTGGGGTTGAGTGCCCCCATTCCCTGTTGTTGTTGGGGTTGAGTGTCTCCATTCCCTGTTGTTGTTGTTGGGGTTGAGTGTCTCCATTCCCTGTTGTTGTTGGGGTTGAGTGCCCCCATTCCGTGTTGTTGTTGGGGTTGAGTGTCTCCATTCCCTGTTGTTGTTGGGGTTGAGTGCCCCCATTCCCTGTTGTTGTTGTTGGGGTTGAGTGTCTCCATTCCCTGTTGTTGGGGTTGAGTGCCCCCATTCCCTGTTGTTGTTGGGGTTGAGTGTCTCCATTCCCTGTTGTTGTTGTTGGGGTTGAGTGTCTCCATTCCCTGTTGTTGTTGGGGTTGAGTGCCCCATTCCGTGTTGTTGTTGGGGTTGAGTGTCTCCATTCCCTGTTGTTGTTGGGGTTGAGTGCCTCCATTCCCTGTTGTTGTTGGGGTTGAGTGCCTCCATTCCCTGTTGTTGTTGTTGGGGTTGAGAGCCTCCATTCCCTGTTGTTGTTGGGGTTGAGTGCCTCCATTCCCTGTTGTTGTTGGGGTTGAGTGCCTCCATTCCCTGTTGTTGTTGGGGTTGAGTGCCCCCATTCCCTGTTGTTGTTGGGGTTGAGTGCCTCCATTCCCTGTTGTTGTTGGGGTTGAGTGCCTCCATTCCCTGTTGTTGTTGGGGTTGAGTGCCTCCATTCCCTGTTGTTGTTGGGGTTGAGTGTCTCCATTCCCTGTTGTTGTTGGGGTTGAGTGTCTCCATTCCCTGTTGTTGGGGTTGAGTGCCCCATTCCCTGTTGTTGTTGGGGTTGAGTGCCCCCATTCCCTGTTGTTGTTGGGGTTGAGTGTCTCCATTCCCTGTTGTTGTTGGGGTTGAGTGTCTCCATTCCCTGTTGTTGTTGGGGTTGAGTGTCTCCATTCCCTGTTGTTGTTGGGGTTGAGTGCCCCATTTCCCTGTTGTTGTTGGGGTTGAGTGTCTCCATTCCCTGTTGTTGTTGGGGTTGAGTGCCCCATTTCCCTGTTGTTGTTGGGGTTGAGTGCCCCCATTCCCAGGTGTTGGGGTTGAGTGCCCCCATTCCCTGTTGTTGTTGGTGTTGAGTGTCTCCATTCCCTGTTGTTGTTGGGGTTGAGTGCCTCCATTCCCTGTTGTTGTTGGGGTTGAGTGTCTCCATTCCCTGTTGTTGTTGGGGTTGAGTGTCTCCATTCCCTGTTGTTGTTGGGGTTGAGTGCCCCCATTCCCTGTTGTTGTTGGGGTTGAGTGTCTCCATTCCCTGTTGTTGTTGGGGTTGAGTGTCTCCATTCCCTGTTGTTGTTGGGGTTGAGTGCCCCCATTCCCTGTTGTTGTTGGGGTTGAGTGTCTCCATTCCCTGTTGTTGTTGGGGTTGAGTGTCTCCATTCCCTGTTGTTGTTGGGGTTGAGTGTCTCCATTCCCTGTTGTTGGGGTTGAGTGCCCCCATTCCCTGTTGTTGTTGGGGTTGAGTGCCCCATTTCCCTGTTGTTGTTGGGGTTGAGTGTCTCCATTCCCTGTTGTTGTTGGGGTTGAGTGTCTCCATTCCCTGTTGTTGTTGGGGTTGAGTGCCCCATTTCCCTGTTGTTGTTGGGGTTGAGTGTCTCCATTCCCTGTTGCCATCACTGCTGAATCCCTTTGCTTCCTATCATGCTGGCATTAACTTGTCGTCTCATTGAGTGATTGATGCCTTTTGGTCTCTCAGCCAGGAAAGGTTCTTACTTCACCTTTTCCCGTGTTGGAGGTCGCCGAGGCCCAATACATCTCGGCACTATTGGTGCAAGCAGCAAAGATTGTAACACATTAATCTTCGAGTCAAGATTTGAGAGCGGAAACCTGCAAAAAGCCATCAGAGTGTAAGTACGTGTGATTGCTCCTTGTGTGCAGCAGGTGCTTTGTAGGTGGCCTGGCACCCTACTCCATACCACACCTCTGATCTCCCCCCTCGACTTCGCCTGCATTGGTCCTGAGAGCCCCTTTGCCCCCCGCACCACCCTGCCCACCAGCTGGACTGTGGTCACTTATCCCGCTCGGTATTAGTTTGTACTATGCCCATGTTCTGTTCGCCCCTGTGTGTGTTTCCCCTGCCTTCCTCCCTACTCCATTCTCCACACCTGCTCTCTCACATATTCTCAGATCCACCAGATGCTGAGGGTTGAGACCTGGCTCAAAGATTCTCAGACACTCTCATCAATCACAAACCGTGACAGCTTCATTTTCATTCCATCATGCCTGTCTGGATACCAAGGGCAATGTCTTCCTCCCCATGGCGCTCGAAGCCCACCAGTCTCCATGGTAACGGTGTTTGCTGCTCAGTTCCAGGGGAGGTGTTGGCTGTTAGTTGGACCCCCTGCTTCATAGAGCAAGAATCAGTTGGGGAGGGGAGTCTCCGCCCATGCACCGTGTGGCGATAGGACAGTATCATTGGTGGGCTGGGATAAGCTGCTTAGCCCACACACAAGTCATACATAACTGAGGGGAATGGAGGGAATGGTTGCCTGGGGAGCAGTGTGAGGGGCACTTTTATCATGGCCTGTTTCCCTGTTCCAGGGGCATCTACGAGTATGAGCTGACTCTGCGCACCGACCTCTACACAGACAAGCACACACAGTGGTACTACTTCCGGGTCCAGAACACCCGGCTGGGAGTCAACTATCGCTTCACCATAGTCAACCTGATGAAGTCCAACAGCCTGTACAATCAGGGCTTGAAACCACTGCTGTATTCTGAGCGGGAGGCACAGCTGAGGCAGGTGGGCTGGTACCGGGTGGGCAAAGACATCCGCTACTACAAGAACAACCTCGGGCAGGAGGGCAGGAGCTTGTACTCGCTCACCTGGACGTGCCAGTTCCCTCACAGGAATGACACCTGCTACTTCGCCCACTCTTACCCCTACACGTACTCCGACCTGCAGCGTTACTTAGCAACCGTCGCCAGCGACCCCATCCAATCACAGTACTGCAAGCTGCGGGCGCTGTGCCGCAGCCTGGCCGGCAACATGGTTCACGTGCTGACCATCACGTCCCCATCCAGGAACCAAGAAGCGGGCCCCGCCAAGAAGGCGGTGGTGGTGACGGCCAGAGTCCACCCGGGAGAGACCAACGGATCGTGGGTGATGACGGGCTTCCTGGACCACATCCTGGGCAGCTCCGATGATGCCCAGCTCCTGCGCGACATGTTCATCTTCAAGGTGGTGCCTATGCTGAATCCGGACGGCGTGATTGTGGGCAACTACCGCTGCTCGCTGACCGGGCCGAGACCTCAACCGAAACTACCGGACGGTGCTGCGAGATTCCTTTCCCTGCGTCTGGCACACCAGGAACATGGTGCAGAGGTGAGTGTCGCAGCTCCATCAGCTGCTCTGAGTACGTGTGATGCACATGGATCTGCTGGAAGGTAAACGTGTGCTTGGAAATTACACAGGATTTGATGTTAAAGAGACTGAGCGATGAGAGAGGAGATTGGGCAGTCTCAATGCAGCCAAGCACTGCCCCATACTGGGCAACGGGTGGGCAGTGTCACTGGGGAAGACTGCACCTTGACTGTTGTGGGAAATGGAAAATATCACACCTGATGGGGAGCTAGTGGGGATGGTACAGGGAGGAGAAGGAGCTAGTATGAATGGGGAACTGGCGAGGATGGTACAGGGAGTCGGTGGGCTGTGAATGGAGTGCTGGTGGAGATGGTACAACCAGGAGGGGGAGCTGTGAATGGGGAGCTGACTGTCGCTCGTTGGCCCTGCAGGTTGATGGAGGAGCGAGAGGTGATCATTTACTGTGACTTCCACGGGCACAGCAGGAAGAGCAACGTTTTCATGTACGGCTGCAGAAACAATGAGCTCCCGTCCGTCCGGCTCTGGGAGAGAGTCTTCCCACTGATGATGAGTAAGAACGCAGCTGACAAGGTACTGTGGGAGGGGGTGCGGGGGGTGAGGGGGAGGGTGCGGGGTGAGGGGGTGCAGGATGAGGGGGAGGGTGCGGGGGTAGGGTGAGGAGGGGGATTGGGGGGAGGGTGTGGGGTGAGGGGTGAGGGCGTTCTGCGGAGTGAGGGGGTTCTGTGGGGTGAATGGGGGTGCAGGGTGAGGGGGCTATGGGGTGAGCGGGGTGTGGGTGAGGGGGAGAGTGTGGAGTAAGGGGGGGTTGGGGGTGAGGGGAGGGGGTGCAGTTAAGGGGTGTGGGGTGAGGGCGTTCTGCGGGATGAATGGGGTTGCGGGGTGAGGGGGAGGGGGAGGGGGCTATGGGGTGAGCGGGGTGTGGGTGAGGTGGAGAGTGTGGAGTAAGGGGGCTATGGGGTGAGCAGGGTGTGGGTGAGGTGGAGAGTGTGGAGTAAGGGGGCTGTGGGGTATGGGGTGAGGGGGTTCTGTGGGTGAATGGGGTTGCGGGGGGAGGTGGAGAGTGTGGAGTAAGGGGGGTGTGGGGTGAGGGGGTTCTGCGGAGTGAGGGGTTCTGTGGGTGAATGGGGTTGCGGGGGGAGGGGGCTATGGGGTGAGCGGGGTGTGGGGTGAGTGAGGGGGTGAGCTGGCTGAGCGCTAATGGTGTGGTGGTCCCAGCCACAATGAGTTTCAGGAGGAGAGCCTCCTTGTGTGTGATGGGGGGAATGGAGGCAGCTATGCCTGTGAGTTCCCACACTGAACCTTGCCCCTCTGGTACTGAGCAGGAGCCACTTTGAAAACCATGCCTCCTTCTCCCATCATATTGCTTGTCTCCTGAAAGAGCTGACTGCTCACTGGGCTCGGGTCGCATCACTAAGCTGATAGCTCGACCCCAGTGCCCATTCCTCGTGCTGGCTGATGATGCAGTGCAATGGTTTTACTTTGTGTGGGGGTGGGCTGTTGGCTTGTTATGGGATCTGGCGGATCGAAACAAGATGTAAGTACTAGAAATCTAGCGGGAGGAGGAGAGTAAGTGAATGACCAGATCACTAACTGCTCCTGTTAATGTCAGTTCTCTTACCAGAGCTGCAAATTCAAGGTTCAAAAGAGTAAGGAGGGTACGGGCCGAATAGTGATGTGGAAGATGGGCATCACTCACAGTTATACCATGGAAACCACCTTTGCGGGATCCACCCTGGGTAAGTCAGAGACCCCAACTATCATCTTATTCAGCAGAGTAAGGCTGGTGCCATTTGCTGTGCGTACTGTATACAGAGTCAGAACAACAACAACAACTTGTATTTATATAGCGTCTTTAACTTAGTAAAACGTCCCACGGTGCTTCACGGCAGCGATTATCAAACAAAATTTGACCCCGAGCCACATAAGGAGATATTAGGGCAGATGACCAAAAGCTTGGTCAAAGAGGTGGGGTTTTAAAGAGAGGTTCAGGGAGGGAATTCCAGACCTTCGGGCCCAGGCAGCTGAAGGTACGGCCACCAGTGGTGGAGCAATTAAAATCGGGGGATGCTCAAGAGGCCAGTATTGGAGGCGCGCAGATATCTCAGAGGGTTGTGGGGCTGGAGGAGATTACAGAGATAGGGAGGGGCTCAAGTCTATGGAGGGCGGAAGATGGGAGGCCAGCCAGGAGATTGGAATAATCAAAACTAGAGGTAACAAAGGCATGGATGAGGGCTTCAGCAACAGATGAGCTGAGGCAGGGGGTGGAGTCGGGTGATGTTACGGAGGTGGAAGCAAGCGGTCTTTGTGATGGCGCGGATGTGTGGTCTGAAGCTCAGCTCAGGGTCAAACTGGACACCAAGGTTGCGAACGGTCTGGTTCAGCCTCAGACAGTTGCCAGGGAGAGGGATGGAATCGGTGGCTAGAGAACAGAGTTTGTGGCGGGGACCGAAGACAGTGGCTTTGGTCTTCTCAATATTTAGTTGGAGGAAATTTCTGCTCATCCAGTACTGGATGTGGGACAAGTAGTCTTGACAATTTAGAGACCGTGGAGGGGTCAGCAGTGTGTAGAGTGTGGAGCCCCCACGTGAAAAGAAGCTCGTGAGTTACGGCCCGACCCTGTTACAGGAGAGGCTCGGGGAGGGGCTGTTAAAGCGACTGTCTGCGCGGGTTCACGGCAACTGCCCTCCAAGCACTGCACTGGTGAGGTGCCTTTAAAGCCACAGATTGTCACTTAGCTGTGGTACTGACAGCATCACCACTGCTTCCGAAAGATGCACCAACCCAACACAGGTGAAAATCGCATGGAGTGAGAAGTGGCTGTACAGACACAACATGAAGTGAGCTCGGAGCAGATTCAGCCCAGTTCCTAGTGCTCCCCTCAGTCTGAGGGGCCACAGAGGAGCTGCTTTTGGGAATGGAAACAGGTCCCACTGGTCTAGTTTGTGGGAGGGGAAGGGTGAGGTCCTCTTTGTTTAGGTTAGTGCTGAGGCGCATCAATGGGCATGTGTGGGGGCAGCTGACTGTAACTAACCTGCGCTGTGCCATTTTACTGAATTGTATCCGTTTAACAGGCAACCGCAGGGCCACCCACTTCAGCACGGAGGACCTGAAGTCACTCGGATATCACTTCTGTGACACGCTGCTCGATTTCTGTGACCCCGACCGCTCGAAGGTTAGCATCTTCGACTCGCCATTCCGCACCCCTCTGAATGTTTGCTCACTGTTTAAATACAACAGCACTTGAAATAAATCAAACTGCTTTTATTTTGGACAAAGTGCGGCCTGTGCAGCTTTCACTGAAGTTCGTGATTGCTGAACCCACGCACTTAGAAATCTGGCTACCACCATGAGCATTTAACATGTGACACGCAGCCCACACTGATTAATGTGGCTTGTGCCCAACACACCTTGATATATACATGTGACGTCAAATATATGTAGTCATGTGCAAGTACGTGTGACATGCTTATTGATACACAAGTGCGGTTTTGATTCCCATTGACTTTGTTTCTCTCTCCCACTCTCCTACCCTTCAGTTTGAGCAGTGTCTGGGGGAAGTGCACGCCGCTCTGCACAGGGAGCTCCGTCTACGACTGGAGAGGCGGGGCCGCGAGTATAATTCAGACGTGACACTGAGCGACCTGTCTCTATCAGACTATGAGTCCAGGTACGAGCACAAATCAAAAAGGAAGCAGTGCTGAGTGTGACAAAAGAAAATGACACAATTATGCCTGTGATGTGTGATATTGGCTTTCTATCCGGGTCCCTATCGGGCTACTCACAGACACTGGCCCGGCTCATTTTGTAACAGAAACCCCAGCTACATTGGCGAGATGTCTGAGGGAGGGGCCAAGTTCAGGCAGACTGTGGT
>JASTWF010000135.1:814451-993000 GCA_030390025.1 Squalus acanthias | reverse complement strand
ACACAGGGGGGATGGTTCCAGTGAGATCAGACAGTGTGTAACCCGGGGAGGATGGGCCCAGTGAGATCAGACAGTGTGTAACCCGGGGAAGATGAGCCCAGTGAGATCAGACAGTGTGTAACCCGGGGAGGATGGACCCAGTGACATCAGACACTGTGTAACCCTGGGAGGATGAGCCCAGTGAGATCAGACAGTGCGTAACCCGGGGAGGATGTGCCCTGTGAGATCAGACAGTGTGTAATCCTGGGAGGATGGGCCCAGTGAGATCAGACAGTGTGTAACCCGGGGAGGATGGGCCCAGTGAGATCAGACAGTGTGTAACCCGGGGATGATGGGCCCAGTGAGATCAGACAGTGTGTAACACGGGGAATATGGGCCCAGTGAGAGCAGACAGTGTGTAACCCGGGGAGGATGGGCCCAGTGAGATCAGACAGTGTGTAACCCCGGGAGGATGGGCCCAGTGAGATCAGATAGCGCCAGTTTCTCTAAAGCTCAGAGAAAGTGTACATTTCCATCCAGAATTCTGGTGACTTTCCAGGAGCCCAGCCGGGCAGGACGAGGATCTGAGGAAGTGGAGAAAATCAAACAGAAATACATCGGCCCTGAACTTTTACTTACCTGAAACATTTGAGGAAAATTGTACACATCTGTTAAGCTTAACAGGACCGGTTATTTCTCAGCGAAAAATATTCTCTGACATTTTCTCTGGACGGAAACATAGAAATATAGAAACCTTAAAAAATAGGAGCAGGAGTAGGCCATTCGGCCCTTTGAGCCTGCTCCACCATTCAATATGATCATGGCTGATCCTCTATCTCAATACCATATTCCCGCTCTCTCCCCATGCCCCTTGATGCCTTTTGTGTCTAGAAATCTATCTATCTCCTTCTTAAATATATTCAGTGACTTGGCCTTCACAGCCTTCTGTGGTAGAGAATTCCACAGGTTCACCACCCTCCGAGTGAATAAATTTCTCCTCATCTCAGTCCTAAATGTCCTACCCCGTATCCTGAGACTGTGAACCCTCGTTCTCGACCCCCCAGCCAGGGGAAACATCCTCCCTGCATCCAATCTGTCTAGCCCTGTCAGAATTTTATACGTTGCAATGAGATCCCCTTTCATTCTTCTAACCTCTTGTGAATACAGGCCTAGTCTACTCAATCTCTCCTCATACGACAGTCCTGCCATCTCAGGAATCAGTCTGGTGAACCTTCGCTGCACTCGCTCTATGGCAAGTATATCCTTTCTTAGGTAAGGAGACCAAAACTGCACACAGTACTCCAGGTGTGGTCTCACCAAGGCCCTGTATAACTGTAGTAAGACATCCTTGCTCGTGTACTCAAATCCTCTTGCGTTGAAGGCCAACATAATATTTGCCTTACTAACTGCTTGCTGCACCTGCATGTTTGCTTTCAGTGACTGGTGTACAAGGACACAGCGGACCCTCTGTACATCAACATTTCCAAATCTATCACGATTTATTTAATTTTCTGCTTTTCTGTTTTTCCTACCAAAGTGGATAACTTCACTTTTGTCCAAGTTATACTGAATCTGCCATGTATTTGCCCACTCACTCAACTTGTCTACATCGCCTTGAAGCCTCTTTGCATCCTCCTCACAACGCACAATCCCACCTAGTTTCGTGTCGTCAGCAAACTTGGAAATATTACATTTGATTCCCTCATCCAAATCATTGCTATATATTGTGAATAGCTGGGGCCCAAGCACTGATCCCTGCGGTACCCCATTCGTCACCACCTGCCACCCCGAAAAAGACCCATGTATTCCTACTCTCTGTTTCCTGAAACTCCAGTAGGTTTGTCAAACAAAGTTTTCCCTTCATATATCCATGTTGACTTTGTCTAATCCCGATGATATTTCCTAAGTGTCCTGTTATCACATCTTTTATAATAGACTCTAGCTTTTTCCCTACTACTGATGTTAGGCTAACCGGTCTGTAGTTCCCTGTTTTCTCTCCCCCTCCTTATTTAAATAGTGGGGTTACATTTGCCACGCTCCAATCTGCAGGAACTGTTCCATAATCTATAGAATTTTGGAAGATGTCATCCAATGCATCCACTATTTCCATGGCTTCCTTTTTAGTACTCTGGGGTGCAGATTATCAGGCCCTGAGGATTTATCGGCTTTCGGTCCTATTCATTCCTCCAGCACTATTTTTTTAGTAATACTAATTTCCTTTAATTCCTCCTTCTCACTAGACACTTGGTTCACTACCATTTCTGGAAAGTTATTTGTGTCCTCTTCTGTGAAGACAGAACGAAAGTATTTGTTTAATTGCTCTGCCATTTCCCTGTTCCCCATTATAAATTCTCCCATTTCGGACTGTAAGGGACCAACATTTGTCTTCACTAATCTTTATCTTTTTACATACTTGTACAGGACTGAATGCACAACATGTGTTCATCTCCAGTGAGGCTGCGCACCAGGAGTAGAGCATGATCATGTGCCCCTGTCACACCTCGACTGAGCGGAGCTCCGGCTGCATTGTGACATTGTTGCTGGCTGCTTGGTGATTGGCTCCTGGCTCCTTTGTGATGTCACCTGGAGAAAGGTTTCCGCTCCGAGTTACGCACCGTCAGTGTTGTGTTACTGTGGGCTGAGCTGGAATTGGCAGCAGAAAATGTGAGTGATTTTAGACCCTATAGGGGCAAAGAAAAGAACTATTTAACAGTAAAATAAATAATTCAAAGCAAATTGTAAATATTTTCAAATTAAACATATTAATAGTCAAAAAATAGTCGCATTGTTTTCCTGTAACAGGTTCTCTAATTAAGGTGAATCACGTTTAGCTGAAACGTTCCGACGAAGGGTTTCGACCTGAAACGTTAACTCTGTTCTCTCTCCACAGATGTTGCCTGGCCTGCTGAGTTTTTCCAGCGTTTTCTGTTGTTATTTCGAATTTCCAGCATCCGCAGTATTTTGCTATTGTATTAGCTTAAACGTTTGTCTGATTAAGAAGTATCTCAGGAAAGGGGAGAGAGAGAAGTCGCTGAATGGGACTGGAAAATGCTCGCTAGGTGGTTCATAGAGAGAATCTGGTGGGACCAAGATCAACATTTTCAAAGATCAGAAAAGGGAAGATTCAACAATGATTGGAAAAGTGAGGAGCTTTACTGAGAATCTCTTCAGTCGATGATTTTGCCGAGGTGAGAGTCTAACACGCTATTGGGAGAAGTTTAGAATCTGGCATAAAACTCGGCCTTTGATGCGGCAAATTGACTGCAGATTCACTGGTAGCCAATATCTTTAGTTCTTGACCCAATTCGACAAACGGAATGGTTTCTCTATTAACTCTATCAAAGCTCACATCATCCTGCAAACCTCTATTAGGTCACTACTTAACTTCTCTGTTCCAAGGAGAACAGTCCAAACTTTACCAATCACTCCTCATAACTGAAGTTCCTCATCCCTGGTAAAATCCTGGTAAACCTCCTCTGTTCCCTTTCTAAGGCCTTTACATCTTTCCTGAAGTGCGGTGCTCAGAATTGTCAACAATACTCCAGCTGAGGCTTTACCAGTGATTTAAAATTTTCGAGCATGTTCTCTTTCGCGGGCTTTTTTGCAGAGGCCAGTGTCGGGAGCGGAGAGAGCAGCAGCACAGTGAGTCGTTAAACTCATTTTCGCGGGCTTGTTTTTACAGAGGCCAGTGTCGGAAGCGGAGGGAGCAGCAGCACAGTGAGTCGTTAAAATCACTTTCGCGGGCTTGTTTTTACAGAGGCGAGTGTCGGGAGCGGAGGGAGCAGCAGCACAGTGAGTCGTTAAACTCACTTTCGCGGGCTTTTTTATAGAGGCTTACCAATCTCACAGACCGGCGGCGGCATTCCAGAGCCACGTCACAATTTAAAAAGTGACGCGAAAAAGAGGAAGCAGCTGATTGGGTGAGTACGGCCAGGTGAGTATTTATACTACGCTGTAGTTTGACAGTTAAGGTTAATTCTTTATAAAGTTTAGCAGGTCCTAATTTTTGTTGTTCCAGTTTCTAAGGTCTCTGTTGTGTAGCAGGGAGTGCTAGTATACAAGGGCCCTTGAGTATATCATTTAATTGTAGTGTAATTTGTGGTATTGATTAGAGTTAATTTAAATTAATTAAAAGATAAGTCATGGCAGCACAGCTCAGCCCCGTGACATGCTCCTCCTGCACTAAGTGGGAAATCAGGGACATTTCTTGTGTCCCTGTTGACCATGTGTGCGGGAAGTGTATCCAGCTGCATTTAATGGCAGACCGCATTTTGGCGCTGTAGCTGCGAATGGATGCATACTGGAGCATTCGCGATGCTGAAGACATCGTGGATAGCACGTTTCGGGAGTTGGTCACATCGCAGGTAAAGGCTGCACAGGCAGGAAGGGAATGGGTGACAACCAGGCCGAGTAGTAGGCGCAGGCAGGTAGTGCAGGGGACCCCTGTGGACATCCCCCTCTGAAACAGCTATACCACTTCGGATATTGTTGAGGGAGGTGGCTTATCGGGGGAAGGCAGCAGCAACCAACTTCCTGGCACCATGGGTGGTTCTGCTGCACATGAAGGGAGGGAAAAGAACAGGAGAGCTATAGTGATAGGGGATTCTATTGTAAGGGGAATAGATAGGCGTTGCTGCGGCCGCGATCGAGACTCCAGGATGGAATGTTGCCTCCCTGGTGCAAGGGTCAAGGATGTCTCGGAGTGGCTGCAGGGCATTCTGGAGGGGGAGGGTGACCAGCCAGTTGTCGTGGTGCACATAGGTACCAACGATATAGGTAAAAAACGGGATGAGGTCCTAAAAGCTGAATATAGGGAGTTAGGAGGCAAATTAAAAAAGAGGACCTCAAAGGTAGTAATCTCAGGATTGGTACCAGTGCCACGTGCTAGTCAGTGTAGAAATAGAAGGATATTTCAGATGAATACGTGGCTAGAGGAATGGTTCAAGGGGGAGGGATTCAAATTCCTGGGACATTGGAACCGTTTCTGTGGGAGGTGGGATCAGAACAAACTGGACGGTCTGCACCTGGGCAGGACCGGGACCGATACCCTAGGGAGAGTGTTTGTTAGTGCTGTTGGGGAGGGTTTAAACTAAAATGGCAGGGGTTTGGGAACCGGTGCAGGGAAACAGAGGAAAGGGAAGCAAGGATGGAAGCAAAAGACATGAAGGAGAAAAGCAAAAGTGGAAGGCAGAGAAATCAAGGGTGTAAATCAAACAGGGCTACAGTAAATAATAATTCTAAAAGGACTAAGAGTGTTTAAGAAAACAAGCCTGAAGGCTTTGTGTCTTAATGCGAGGAGCATTCTTAATAAGGTGGATGAATTAGCTGCACAAATAGATATAAACGGATATGATATAACTGGGATTACGGAGACATGGCTCCAGGGTGACCAAGGCTGGGAATTCAACATCCAGGGGTATTCAATATTCAGGAAGGACAGATAAAAAGGAAAAGAAGGTGGGGTAGCATTGCTGGTTAAAGAGGAGTTTAACAACATAGTAAGGAAGGATATTAGCTCTGATGATGTGGAATCTGTATGAGTAGAGCTGGGAAATACCAAGGGGCAGAAAAAGTTATTCGGAGTTGTATACAGACCCCCTAACAGGAGTGCTGAGGTTGGGGATTGCATCAAATGGGAAATTAGAGACGCGTGCAATAAGGGCACAGCCGTTATCATGGTTGACTTTAATCTACATATTGATTGGGCTTACCAAATTAGTAACAATACTGTGGAGGAGGAATTCCTAGAGTGTATACGGGATGGTTTCCTGAACCAATATGTCGAGGAATCAACTAGAGATCAGGCCATCTTAGACTGTGTATTATGTAATGAGAAAGGATTAATTAGCAATCTTGTTGTGCAAGGCCCCTTGGGGAGGAGCGATCATAAAATGATAGAATTCTTCATTACAATGGAGAGTGAAGTAGTTGACTCAGAGGCTAGGGTCCTGAATTTAAATAACGGAAACTTCGATGGTATGAGGCGCGAGTTGGCTAGGATGGATCGGGGAGCGGTAATTAAAGGGTTGATGGTGGATAGGCAATGGCAAACATTTAAAGATCGCATGGATGAACTACAGAATTTGTTCATCCCTGTTTAGCATAAAAATAAAACAAAATAGGTGACCCAACCGTGGCTAACAAGGGAAATTAGGGATAGCATAAGATCCAAGGAGAGGACATATAAATTGGCCAGAAAAAGCAGCAAACCTGAGGATTGGGAACAGATTAGGATACAGCAAAGGAGGACAAATGGATTAATTAAGAGGGGGGAAATAGAATATGAGAGTAAGCTTTCAGGGAACATAAAAACTGACTGTAAATGCTTCTATAGATATGCAAAGAGAAAAAGATTGGTGAAGTCAAGCGTAGGTCCCTTGCAGTCAGAATCAGGGGAATTTATAATGGGGAACAAATAAATGTCCGACGAATTAAATACATACTTTGGTTCTGTCTTCAAAAAGGAGGACGCAGATAAACTCCCAAAGATGTAGGGGAGCATAGGGTCTAATGAGAGGGAGGAATTGAATGAAATCAGTTTTTGTAGGGAAATCGTGTTAGGGAAATTGATGGGATTGAAGGCCGATAAATCCCGAGGGCCTGATAATCTACATCCTAGGGTACTTAGGAAAGTGGACCTAGATATAGTAGATGCATTGCAGGTCATCTTTCAAAATTCTACAGAATCAGGAACAGTTCCCATGTATTGGAGGGTAGCTAACGTAACCCCACTATTTAAAAAAGCTGGTGGAGAAAAAACGGGGAATTATAGACCGGTAAGCCTGACATCGGTAGTGGGCAAAATGCTAGAGTCCATTATAAAAGATGTAATAGCAGATCACTTGGAAAACAGTGACAGGATCGGACAAAGTCAACATGGATTTACAAAAGGGAAATCATGCCTGACTATTCAATTGGAATTTTTTGAGGATGTAACTGTTAGAATAGATAGGGGAGAAACAGTGGATGTGGTGTATTTGGACATTCAGAAGGATTTTGATAAGGTCCCGCATAAGAGATTAGCGTGCAAAGTTAAAGCACATTGGATTGGGGTTAAGGTACTGATTTGGATAGAGAACTGGTTGGCAGACAGGAAGCAAAGAGTTGGAATAAACGGGTATTTTACCGAGTGGCAAGCTGTGAGTAGTGGGGTACCGCAGTGATCGGGGCCAGGACCCCAGCTATTCACATTATATATTAATGATCTAGACGAGGGAACTAGATGTAATATCTCTAAGTTTGCAGACGACACAAAGCTGGGTGGGCGTGTGTGCTGTGAGGAGGATGCAGAGAAACTCCAGTATGATTTGGACAGGTTGGGTGATTGGGCAGAACATGGCAGATGCAGTATAATGTGGATAAATGCTAGGTTATCCACTTTTGTGGCAAAAACAGGAATGCAGATTGTTATCGGAACGGCAATGGATTTGGAGAAGGGGAAGTTCAACGAGACCTGGGTGCACCATCGCTGAAGGTAAGCATACAGGTGCAGCAGGTGGTTAAGAAGGGAAATGGTATGTTGGCCTTCATAGCGAGAGGATTCGAGTACAGGAGCAAGGATGTCTTGCTGCAGTTGTACAAGGCCGTGGTGAGACCACACCTTGAGTATTGTGTGCAGTTTTGGTCGCCTTATCTGATGAAGGATGTTCTTGCCATGGAGGGAGTGCAGCCAAGATTTACCAGACTGATACCTGGGATGGCAGGAATGACGTATGAAGAGAGATTGGGTCGATTAGGCTTGTATTCGCTAGAGTTTCGAAGAATGAGAGGGGATCTCATTGAAACTTATAAAATTCTAACAGGACTAGACATACTAGATGCAGGAAGGATGTTCCCGATGCCGGGCGAGTCCAGAACCAGAGGTCACAGTCTAAGGATAAGGGGTAAGCCATTTAGGACTGAGATGAGGAGGAATTTCTTCACCCAGAGAGTGGTGCACCTGTGGAATTCTCCACCACAGAAGGCAGTTGAGGCCAATTCATTAAATATATTCAAGAAAGAGATGGATGTAATTCTTAAGTCTAAAGGTTTCAAGGGATATGGGGAGAAAGCATGGGACAGGTTACTGAATTTGAATGATCAGCCATGATCTCATTAAATGGCGGAGCAGGCTCGAGGGGCCAAATGGCCTACTCCTCCTCCTATCTTCTATGCTTCTATGCTTTGCTTTTATATTCCATTCCTCTAGTTATAATCTCCAAGTAAACCAGATAATTTTTAACCAACTTGTCAACTTGCCCTGCCACATTTAATGATTTGTGCACACGGACACTAAGTTTCCTCTGATCATTTAAACGTTTCAAAAACGTGCCATTTATAGTATACTGTCTTTCCATTTTAGTACTCCCAAAGTGCATCACTTCACACTTCTCCACATTGAAATCCATCCGCCATGCTGCTTCCCATTTCAGCATCCATGCTATGTCATCCTGAATCAAATACCTATACTCATCATTATCTACTACTTTTCCAAGTGTCGTATCATTTGCAAGCTTTATAATGCTGCTCCTTAGATTGTTAATAAAAAAATGAAAAGTGTAATGCACCCAAAATTACCATTGGCGAACACCGCGGCAAACTTCCTCCAGTTTGAAAAAACATCCATCCACTACCACCATTTGCTTCCTATCACTGAGCCATTTTTGTATCCATACCGCCACTTTCCACTTAAATTCACATGCTTCCATATTCTTAATAAGCCAGCTATCCAAGCAACATATCCAAGGTTGACAATGACACAAAGATAGGCAGCATTGTCAGCAGTTTAGATGGAATCATGAATTAGAACAGATATTAATAGAGTAACAGAATGGGCAAATCTGTGGCAAATGCATACAAATATATGCAAGTTTGAGACAATCCACTTAGGACCTAAAAAGGATTGATCAGAATACTTTCTAAATGGTGAAAGGCTGGAAACAGCAAGGATCCAAATTGACTTAAGGTTCCATGTACAAATATCATTAAATATCAGGTACAGAAAATAACCAAAAAAATAATGGAATGCTGATATTTATATCGAGCGGATTACATTATAATGGGTATAAGTTAGGATACCGTTATACAAAGCCCTGGTTAGACTGTGTTCAGTTCTGGGCAAGACACCTTATGAACGATGAATTAGCCTTACGGGGAGTGCAGCATAGATTTACCAGAATGATATATAGACTAAAAGCGTTAAATTATAAGGAGATTACACGAATTGGAGTTGTAATCCCTGGATGTTAGAAAGTAAGGGGTGATTTGATTGATGTATTCACGCTATTTAGGGGAACTGAGGGGATCGGTAGAGATAAGCTATTTCCGATGGTTGATGAGCTGAGGACAAGGTTACATAGCCTAAACATTAGATTCAGGCCTTTCAGGAGTGAAGTCAGGAAGCATTTCTACATACAATGGGTGGTAGAAAATGATGGCTCACTTCCGCAAACAGCATTTGATGCCGGGTCAATTGTTAATTTTAAACCTGAGATTGATAGATTTTTGTTAACCAAATATATTAAGGGATCCTGAGCAAAGGAATGTAATGGACTTAGGTCACAGATCTCAATGAATGGCGGAACAGGTTCGAGAGGCTAAATGGCCTACTCCTGTTCCTATGAGAATTGTTAAATGCTGAAGCTTTATTGTAGTGCACGAATCTGCAGATGAGAATAGCCATTTAAAAGCGGCGCCCGAAAAGAGAATTGAACCCTGGACCTTCTGATTAAATGTCTAGTACAGAGAAGAGATGATGGCCCGTAATTTCTGATCCCTACGGGTGTGTACGAGGTGTGTACGCACCCGTAGGCACCTCGGAAATGCCGGTTTCAGGCATGTGAAGCGCATGCGCGAAAACCATCACTTCGGATCAGTCAAAAATCCTCTTTGCAGCTGGCACGCCTACCCTGGAGAAGGGCATCTGCGGGTGGAGAGTTCCGCTTTCTGCAGAACCTCCGCCCGCTGTAATCACTTAAAAATCTAACGCCTGGTAAAAGCAAGCGTAAGGCCTGCTTCTACCAGCATAAGAGTTTTAAAAGTTTTTAAAAATTTCACTCATTTATAATTTAAAAATACTTTTAAAAAAGGTAAGTTTATTTTTAGCCCCGTAAAAAACTTTAATTATTTTGTTCAAAAAAAAAGAACTTTTGATTAAAATATTTAATTTTATGTAATTTCAACTCATTTTAAAAACGTAATGGTTTTTTAAATATATTTAATGCTTTAGCGTCTTTTTGGAGTGATTTCGATTCATACTTTTGACGGGTCTAAGCGGAGACCTGTCAAAAGTATGAAGGGGTTTTTCCCGTCTTTCATTGGTTCCCCATGGCCCACGTGATCCCACGACCCGCATGCGCCCCTGGGCCACCTGGGCCCTGCGCATTTCGTATTGGAGAGGCCCAGGAGCAGGAATGTCCGGACCTCCGTCGCCCTCAGGTAAGGGCGTAGATTTTTTTCCCAGATCGGAGGCCTCCGCACGCAGGAAGCCTCCGAACGGAAAATACAGGCCGATGAGTTTCGGTTTTACATAGCGAGCTGTTACGATCCGGAATGCATTGCCTGAAAGGGTCATGGAAACAGATTGAATAATAAGGATGAAAGACGTGCATATACACAACTCCTTTCACGACATCATGACGTTACAAAGCGCTTTACAACCAAGGAATTACTTTGAAGTGTAGACACTTGTAATGTAGGAGGCGGGACAGCTAGCTTCCAGACTGCCAGGTCTCACAAACAGCAATGTGTTAATGACCAGATAGTCTGGTTCAGTGATGTCGGTTGAGGGATGAATATTGTCCAGTACACTGCAGAGACCTTCCCTGATCTTCTTCGAAATAGTGCTGTGGGATCGCTTATGTCCACCTGAGAGGGCTTATGGGGCCTCGGTGTAAGGTCCCATCTGAAAGACGGCACCTCCGACAATGCAGCACACACTATGCAGAGCATTGAGGTGTCAGCATTGATTTAGTGTTCAAGTCTCTGGAGCGCGATTTTAACCCACTACTATTTTATTCAGAGGCGAGCGTGCTACCACAGAGCCACTGCTGATATCCTTGCAAAAGTAGTACATTTAAAAGGGAATTGGATATTTAGAAAGAAAGACTTACATTTATATGGCGCCTTTCCCCACAACCGGAGGTCCCAAAGCACTTTACAAATAATGAAGTACGATTTGAAGCGTAGTCACTGTTACAATGTAGGAGATGCGGCAGCCAATCTGCACATTGCAACGGCAATGTTGATGCTGACCAGACAATCTGTTTTAATGATGTTGATTGAGGGATAAATATTTGCCAGGATACAGGGATAACTCCCCTGCTCTTCTTCTATATAATGCTATGTGACCTTTGAAATCCACCCGCGAAGGTCGGCGGAGCCTTACTTTTAAGTATTATTTGAAAGACGTCAACTCCGACAGTGCAGCACTCCCTCAATGCTGCACTGGAGTGTCAACCTTGATTTGTATGCTCATTTCTCATGGAGTGGGATTATGAACCTACGGCCATCTGACATACAAGGACGAGGGTGTTACTAACTGAGCCACGGCTATGCTTGCAACGGAGTCGGTTGCTGGGCAGTGGGGAAAGAGCAGGGGATTTGGATTCCTATTTCAAAGAGCCGGGTGAGGCACGATAAGCCGCAGGGTCTCCTTTTGTGCTTTTTGATTCTATGATTCTATGCCACTTGCGTTGCTAGCCCATTCATGTCAAAGGAATGAAAGCTGCCGAAACGCATCCATAATTTTCCGATAATCTGCCCTATTTGCGTGTGAGACTCGGGCCGTGGGGCAGGTCTGGGAGATCCCAGCGCTGGAGAAGACAAGCGGAAAGTAGTCAAGAAAGAGCTAGTGGATGTGGAATTAAAATGTATTCATCATTTAAAAGAGAATAGGAGGCACGGTTGGTCCAAAACATTAAGTAGGGAGAAATATTGAGAATTAAATAAAAGCTTTTTCATGATCCAACAAACCTTTCAGGTAGATAATAAGGACCAGCCAGGCCCTTTGGTAAATATTCGGAGTGCACACAAGGAAAACATTGAAGGATTGCTTCAAAGAGCGGTTTTGAAATAGAGTTACAGTGTTCAGCTGCATAACACGGGAATCTGGAATCCAGGGACACAGTCACCGCGAGGTAAAGGAATGGGGACGGACAGGACTGAAGCTTTACTGACACCGTTGCAAGTTTCCTTAATTAGAGAAAATTCCTGAGGAACCGACAGCGGCTGAAATAATCCCAGTGTTTAAATTAAGGCCAGGAGAGATCTAGTGGGTGAGCACCTGGGAGAGGACCAATGTAAAAGGGAATTTTATTGGTTTGAGGGACGTTGTGTCATCTTTAACTAAGCTGCTGGAGTTTCTGAAACACATCACTGGCCTGTAGGGCAGGGGAAATTTAATTAGAATGACCCAGTCTGATTTTCGCGAAGCAGCGGACAAGGTTCCACATCTACAAACGGTGAGGAATTATGGGATGGTGTGGGAGATCTGGCACTGCACAGACAGCTCATTACAAATTGAAAGTAGATTATCGACAAATCGGAACCTGTAAGGGAAGGGTGACTATTGAACCTCTGGGATCTTCCTTGGTACCAGTTTATTTTTAATATTTTGTTTAATCGAATCTCAACGGGGATGAGGGTATCTTAGAAACAAAATAAATGATAATGAGACCAACATAGTTAACACTATAGAACCATAGATACTGGGCAGTAGTAGGTCATATCACCCATTCTATCTGTACCGGGTTCTTTGATACAGCACTTTCCTCCTCTCTGCACAGATATTTGATTTCTCTGCTTCAAATATTCATCTAATTTTCCCTTAACTACTCCCTGAGGCAAAACATTCCATGCTCCAGCAAACCTTTGAATAAAGTCGTTTCTGCTAATCTCTCTGCTCATTTCCTTTGTGACCATTTTAAGTCGATCGCCCTTTATCGCTGACTAACCGACTAGATGGACTGATCCCACCCTCTTCACTCTGCCGAAACTGTTCATACTTTTTAAATGCTCTATTAAATATACTCTTAGCTTTTGCTGCTCCAGTGTAAGTGCACCTAATATCTTGTCCCTCATCATCAGTGTAGTTCTGATCCATGGCACCATCCTTGTGCATCAACACTGCCCGTTCTCAGTGGATTTAATGTCTTTTCCACAATGAGGCACCGAAGCTGTATCTGGTGTTCTAACGGTGGCCTCGCCAGCATTTTGTAAAGATTCATCATCACTTGGTTATTCTTCTGATCTATGCCCCTGTCCCTATAACTCAAATTTCTGTTATTTTTTTCATAGATTTATCCACCTGAAAACGCACTTTCTTGGAATTGAGTATTTGGATCGCTGTCCATCCACTCCCTTCAGCTCCTTCCCATTGAGTCTGTGCTCCCATTCCTTGGCGTTTCTCGCTCAATCAGGCGAGATCACAGATTTACAATTTGTTACTGATTCATAGTTGTTGGTATTTATCAATAGCTTTTTGGAAAAACGTGGAACCGAATAATAAGATGGCAATGACCAGAAATTGTTTCTGACCGTCTGCAAATGTTCAACCAACCTGAAATTCGCCTCTCCGGCTTGCCGCGTGGGGTAAGTATCGCGAGCGCACTTACCTACCGCGTCTGCCGTTCTGCTTCTGGCCCACAGGAACTCAGGATTTTTTGAAGAGCACTCCCGGGCAGCGTCTGACGTCACACGCACAGGAGCGTAGCGTGCGCGGAGCCTCCGGAGCGGAGGGCAGTGAAGACACGCCCTCCGAAGTCGTATTTGCATAGGCCACACCCCCGTTTTTTTCACATGCTGGAAACCTTTTCTATAAGCAGAACAGCATAGTAAGTAGTCTCTTTGATATTTTAATGAATGTTTTTGCTAACTTTTAAAGACCTTTAAAGACTTTTACATGAATTGGAAGAATTTTAAACAGTTTTAAAGAGATTTGAAGTAATTTAAATAGATTTAAAAGCCCTGAAAGCATTTTTTTCATTCATTTTATTTTATTCAATCAGCAAAGTAGAAATGGCTGGAATGAGCACAATTCACATCATTAAGGAACTCACAATTTCAGTGACGATGATCTCAGCACACTCCTCAACGAGAATGAGACAAAGCGCCTGCGGATCATTGGGAATGAGAAGTCCAGGGCGCCACGGAAAGGGCAGATGTTAGCTTCGTCTGAAGTTGCCCAGGCTATCAGCGCGAACTCCACCATTCCACGGACAGCGGGACAATGCCACAAGAAATTCAGTGATTTATTGCGATCTGGCAAGGTTTGTACAGTTATTACAAAAGTCAACTGTAAAATGTCTTTTAATTTAACTGAGCTAGTTTTAAAAATATATATGCATGTGTTTACTCAAGTGACTTCATTGCAGGCACATGAGCTTGCCATACATTTTTATGGCTTTGGGGCCAGCTCAGGGTTATCCATTGTGCTCTTATCTTGATTCCACTGGTTTGAGTTGTAAAATTTCATTCAGTGAGTGGAAAAAAACCCAGTCTGCAAAGCAGGCTGTGGCATGCAGGTGGGTGTATTCTGCGGATAAAGCTGACCATTCATGACATTTCATATTTTCTGTTTTCATTTTAGAATAAATCTGCTCACAACACCAGAGAACGTGCACTGACAGGCGGTGGTGTTGTCACGTTCAGGGCTTTATCCGAGCATGAGGAAAGGGTCGAGCATCTGTTTGGATTTAGTCGCGGTTGCCCCTTGGCTGGTGTAGAAATAGACATTGGTATACATAAACGTGAGTTGCTCTGGCCAGCTATATGTTTAAAAATGTTAGATGTGTGTTGAATATCAGCTTCTGTGATGTGGCAGATCATTCTTTACCTTTGCAAATGTTACCGTTTCCTTTCCACAGGTGCATAGCAGAGTTCTCACACACGGGATGAGCAGTGTGTTGAGTCTGCAGCCGCAGAGGGCATTGGGGAAGGGGTTGCTGATGCAGTGGGAGCAGTGAGTGAGGTGGTGGTGGTGGAGGAGCAACTTGTACTTTGTCATCCAGTGGAAGAGGAGGTATGAACCTGGGTTACTGCAGAGTACCTCTCCATCTCTGGCCCCTCTGGCTTTGTGCGAGACATACACCAGCTTGATACTGCAGAGCATGTGGGAGAAGCAGAACTATATTCAACAGTACAGAATGAGTTACAAGCTCAGATGCAGCATATTGAAGGGTTGAGGGAATCGATGTTTTCTCTAACTGAGAAGAAAGTTGACTCTCTTGCCTCGATCAGGCAGGGAATTGATTATATTGGCATGTCACTTAATCAGATAGTATTGCAGTTGGAAAAACCAGAGGTTGGAATGGCGCTTAATCAAATAAATGAGTCTCTCGTTGGACTCTTGCACATGCTTAAACCACTTTCTGCTGCCATTACTTTGACTCCCGCAGAACCGCCCTTACCTGCTCCCAGCGCAGAAACAGTGCGGGCCCAAGAAACAGCTGCTCCTGCAGTTGTGATGCAAGCAACCGTTGCCTTGCAGCAGCAGCAGCAGCAACCCGGTCAGGAGGCAATTGCTGAAGGACAAGAGATGGCACACAGGGCCCTTTCAAGTCGCAGCACAGGCTCCGGTCACGGGGAGCGGGAAAGCACAGGAGATATTAGGGTGTCACCTTTTGCACAATGCACATCCTTTGACCCTCAGACACAGATGCGAGGGGGCAAATCGTTCAATTATTTAATTTTTCGTTTTATTTAAATGTTAAATGTTTTCATTGTTTTTTTCTATTGAAAAATATATTTGTGACTGAAAGTTTATGTAACCTTTTCATTTAAAAAGTACAGCCTCTTGTCACTTTGAAACAATTCAACGTTTTTATTTGCAAAAAAATTTAACATTACAACTGTTTGAAATTTAGAAAATAGCTAGTTTCCATCTTGAATGTCTTTATTGCACTAAGAAACCACAAACGTCACTTTAAACTGTGTACAAATTTTATTCTAAACTATTTATGTTTACGAATGTTTGAAACATAGAAAATAGCTAGTTAACATTTAAAAGTTATAAAGTTATAAACTATGTACATCAAAACTGAACCTCAAAAGTCTTTGATGGTGCAAAAATGTTCACTGTTTCAATTTAAATTGTGTCTGTTCCTTTCTTTGCCTTGCTGGGGGAGGGGCAGGGGGAGGTACAAGGCGACACTGCCTCGTGAAGGTGTTGGCTACTAGCTGTACTAGCCTTACTTTCAGCAGCACTTGGCTCCTCCCCCTCAGGCCTGGCCACAGGCACATTGGCATCGTCCACGTCCTCCATTTCAGCAGGGAGCTCCTCTGTACCGCTAAGGGTCAGTCCTTCCCGCAGGGCAAAGTTATGCAAAGCACAACAGGCCACCACAATCCTTCCCACTTGCTGAGGAGAATACTCCAAGGTCCCCCCTGACCTGTCCAGGCACCGGAAGCGTGATTTCAGAACTCCGATTGTCATCTCCACCACTTGCCGTGTGGAGACGTGTGCCTGGTTGGATCTCTCCTGAGCCTCATTATTGGTCTTGCGGTAGGGAGTCATCAGCCATGGTCTTAGCGGGTAGCCCTTGTCGCCCAATATCCATGCGGATCCTGGAGGCAATGCCTGAGGGCGCTGCATAATTTCGAGTAACGGAGGACGAAGGAGTCATGATTACTTCCCCTGTGATTTGCAATCACGATTAGGATCCTGAGGTGCGCATCACAGACTATCATGACATTCAATGAATGAAACCCCTTCATGTTGATGAATGTCACAGGTGCATCCACTGGTGCCTTCAATGCAATATGGGCATCCTTCGATGGCCCCAATCACTTTGGGGAATCCAGCAATGCTATAAACTGCAAGGCCCATCTCCTTTTGATGGCGAGTGGACAAGTCAAAGTCAATGAACTCTGAAGCCCTGCGGAAAATGCCATCTGTGACCTGGTGAATGCAAGCCCTCGCAGCATTCTTGGCGATGTTGGTAATGTCACCGGTGCTTGCCTGAAATGACCCACTTGCGAAGAAGTTCAGTGCTGTGGTTACCTTCATGTTCACTGACAAGGCAGTGCGGGTCTTCGAGCGTGTTTGAAGGTCCTCCTTTAACATGTCACAGAGTCGGCCGATTGCCTCTTTACTGAAGCGCATCCTCCTCACGCACAACTCCTCGACAGCATATCAAATGACAGCCTCTCCCTGTACACTCTCTGGGGTGGGTAGTAGTTTCTCCTTCCTAGAGACAGTTATGGTTCGTCAGTCTTCTTTCTTGTTCCCTGGCGTTTCCAATTCTCTGAAGCAAAATCGCACCGAGGATCAGGGCAGCATTCTCAAAGGGCATGTTTCTCCCTCACAGGCTTCCTCTTTAAACAGATTAAGTACTTGTAAGGAAAAAATGGATAGAGCTGTTAAAGTAATTTTAATAAAGTGAGTGGCTGGAAAATCACTTCGGGCTATGGTGAGAAACGTGCGGCATCGGATTGGGAACACGTCACACCCGCCTGATGAATATCACGGCCCGAGATGATATTCCAATAACTGTAACATTTTCAGAAAGTCATACATACATACTTACTTAAATGAATATAATTGATGATCATTTTCTTTTTCAAAACTTTTGGAAATGTTAAATTTCTGATTTTTAAACAGTCATTTTCATATTTAAGAAATAAATCTACTTCAATTAGGCCTTGCACACAGCAAGAGTTGCTTCTTATAACTACACCACTCAAAACAAGGTCCAAACCCGTTTTTAACAATTTTTTTAAGTTGGAAACTTACCTCAGACTTTCTGAAAGAAAAATATCTAATTCAATTAGGCCTTGCACACAGCGAGAGTTGATCCTTATAACTACACTGCTCCAAATGGTCCAAACACGTTTTAAAAAAAAATTACTGTTGGAAACTTACCTCAGAATTTATGAAAAAAACTTTACTCCCTTTCAGAATTAAAACTGTTCAGTTTAGTAGCCCCACTGGTGAAAGATTTCTTCTTCCTGGTCGTTCCGGAGCTTCGACAAGGCTTTACTCTTGCTTTTTAAAAGTGCGGCTGTTGGGGATTTACCCGCACTACACCCATTGAGAAAAATACCGAAGTTCAATGTGCACGCGCTGCCTCTCCGGCGCACGCGATTGAACTCCGAACCCTTTCCTTCAGGACACCGTAAGTTCCGGTTTCCAGTGCATGCGCAGTGCATGCAACAAACCGGCACTTCAGGTGGCTGTGCGGTGAGTGCACAGCGCGTATTCACCCGACAATCGCCGAATTTCTGGCCCATCATGTTTTTTAAATCAGTTAAAATTATTTTAAATTAAATATTTAAACAAAAATGTAATTTTTTGAAAAATAATTAATTTTTTTAGGGGCTAAAAATAAACGTGCATTTTTTTAAGGTATTTTTAAATTATAGCTGAGTGAAGACAATATATATATATTTTACTTTTTTCAAATCTTATGCTGGTAAAAGCCGGCCTTCCATCTGCTTTTACCAGGCGTAAGATTTCTAAGGGGTTTCAGCGGGCGGAGGTCCTGCAGAAATGGGAACGCTCCAAACGCTGAGGCCCTTTTCCAGGGCAGGCACCGATATGTCAAGAGCATTCTTCACAGTTCAGAAGACCCGGTTTTCAGCGCATGCTGAAAAAGCATTTCCGTTGTCTCTAAGCATTTGTACACCACGCTGTACCCACCTGTAGGCATCTGAAAATACAGGCCATTATCTTAAACGTTATTCGGTTGTGATCGCTTTTGCCTATATGCTCCACTACACTTACTTCTGTTGCCTGCTTTGATCAATTTCCCAGTGGTACATCCAGCAGTCACTCATTTCTTGTTGGGCTTCTTACGTACTGGGTAAGAAAGGTGTTCTGAACCAAACATAAAAACTGCATTCAAGTGTCCCCTATCCCTACATTGTCTTGCGAGTTTATATTGGGATGGTTGAAATCTCGGATGATTATATTCTATGCATTTTATTAATTTCATAGATCTGCATATTTCTCCCTCCACTTCCCTTCCACTATAGTTTACCCCTATTAAAGTGAGCGATCCCTTATCAACATTTATCACAATCCATATGGATTCTGTTTCTATCTTACTGAGTGATATCTCATTTCATTCTACTACCATTATGTTATCTCTAATTAGTACATCTAGTGAGCGCCGGAACAAAATTAAAGGAACAAAAAAGAGAGGAAGATGAATACAGGAGACGCAACTACAAGAGAGTCAGTGAAAAATAGAAAGCAGTTATAACAAGGTAACAATAGGAGAGATTGAAAGACAAACAGGAAATTCAGAGATACAGAAATATAGAGCGAATTGTTCAAATAGAGGATACAGCTGAGAGACAGCAGGACTTAACAATATAATAAAACATAAGCTCACACGCTTCTGAGAAAGCCAACATTTGAAAGCCAACATTAAAAAGTGACAGTTGACAAGAAAGATGTACGGTTCAATAAATCGTCCTGTTTATTTATTAATATTGAAAGACGTCCTTCAGTTTGAGATTTCTCTTATTATCTATAATTAAATGAAACTGATGATTTAAAAAAAAATCTATCTCAAAACTATATCTCATGTGCTGTAAACTACAGCCCTGCTCTCTCTATCTCCCTGTTGAGCAGATATCACTGTGGATGAGACACACGGATTGTTGCATGAAATGGATGAACTGACTAACACAGGAGCTCAGCTGAAACTCAACAAAAGAGCTGCCCTGCACCTGAAACACAAATGGCGGAGCAGCCAATCAAAATATCGAGCTGACCCGAAACCCAATTTCTAACATTTCCCTGAATGTAATGCAGATATCGAGCGATTCCTGCTGCAATTCAGGAGAGGCACATCTTGGGATCAATATTAGATTAGTGACCTGGAAACACTCGGTAACACCTCTGAGCTTAGCCCAGTTGTGTTTTATTAATTAATTTAATAATCAAGGTAACCGGATATTTCACCGCGCTCTTGAACTGTTCTCTGAACATGGTCTGTGTCACCACGTAAATAAATTTGTTTGTGCAGCAATTTAAATTCTGCAGCATAAATCCGACTTGTGTAAAAATAATTAATGAATCATTGTAATCCAATGGATTTGTTTTTGCAATGATATAATATAAGAAGTCTGTAACAGATGGCAACCACGAAAGTATGAAGCTCCCGGAAATTGTGCAGAGTAAAATAACGGACTTCCTTCTGCTCTCCATCTCTGGGTCACTGCCATTCTTTGCTTTGCTCTGAGCCCTCAGTCCCTTACGGATCCGACTGGTCACTAAAATTTGTCTGACGGTCAGAGCATTGAGCAGCAAAATTAAAGCGAATGGGAGTAATGGGGTTAAAACCGTATCAAACCAATCAAATGACACCCATCCAGGATCAGTAAAAAAGCTTGGTTTTACAACACAAAACCACGGTACATTGTCGATGATCTCCTTAGGTTCATGTATAAAGTACCAGGGAGCAGCTTTCAAACTCAGCAGAATGCAGGTTGTTGCTATAACCACAGCCGCAGTTTTTTTGGTGCAATATTTTGTTTTCAGCTTTTGGCAACAAATAGCAACAAAGTGATCAAAGGAGAAAGTGACTGTTAACCAGACTGAACTGTCTCTGGATGCACGAGTCAGTACAACGACAACAATGCATACAGGTGTGATGGACAGTAAAGATCCCGGATAAAGATAATAACTGATCCGAAAAAATATGACCTCGGTGATAATGACCAGTAGATCCGTCACCACCATTGCCAGCAGGTAGCGAGTGATACATTCGGAGAGCCCGCACTTTGCTCTGGACAGGATCACAATCGCAATCAAGTTAACTGTAAGAGAGAGAAGGGAAGTGAGACTTGTATGAAATTTTAAACTTCAAAGCTTTCTGGCTGCATCCGTGGACGTAAATTCGCTTACTACATGTGATAGCAGAGTTATGTCATTGTAATATAATAATCTACTATTGGTTTGTCACTGGATGAACAAAAAACAATCAAATGAAACATAATGGTCCAGAAATTTGACTCGGAGTCTTGCCGCGGGGGTAAGGATCCCCCGCGATATCACACTCCGCGCCGGCCGTTGTGTTTCGGGCCCACACAAACTTCAGTTCCTGGGCCTCTCCCTGGTGCCGGCGCGCAGTGTGTGCGTGTTCCAGCGGCGCAGTTAGTTGGATGCGACCTCTGGGACCACGTGGGCCATGGAGAGCCAATGGCAGCACACCATCTTTCATTCACAGCTTTGACAGGAGAACTGTCAAAACTATGAATACAAATTGCCCCCAAAAGAACAGCTAAACCTCAAATAAATTTAAAAAACCCATCACATTAATAAAATAACTATAGTTAAATAAATTAATCAATTTAAACAAAAATTTAAATTTTTGAAAAATTTAAATTCTTTTTAAAAGTTATAAAAATAAACTTACCTTTCTTTAAAGTGTCGAAAAAAGATAAACCTGTTCAAAATTTTTTTAAATAATACTTAATTAACTACTTACCTTATTAAAAGGGGGTCTTACGCCTCCTTTTTTCATGTGTAAAATCTTCCATACTTACCTTCGCGTTGAAACCTGAAAAAATCCTAAGTTGCTGCGTGTGCACAGCCTGTAGTGCGCACGCGTTTCACTTAAGAACCGCCCCCTTCGCCATACCGGAAGTGCCGGTTTCCCGCGCATGCGCAGTGCATGCAGGAAACCGGCACTTCGGGACTGAATACGCGAGAGCACACAGTGCGTACCCTCCCGTATTGAGCCGAATTTTTGGGCCATCAAGGGAGCGAAGAGTTCCAGCGGGAATGGCGAGTGAAGGAAAAGCAAACAGTAAATTAGAAGTGAGGTTCACGGAATGTACCAGAGGGGGACGATTGAGGGAAACTAGCCGGGCTCTGACTTCATGATGTCTGGCAGGTGAGATCCCATCCACAGTGAGTTTCAGAAAAGCATGAGTTTACTTGACTTTGGACCAGAGCAGAGGGACTGACATGGGCACAAATATAAATAGAAAATGCTGGAAACACGAATCAGGTCATGCAACATCTGAATATCTGTGGAGAGAGAAATAGAGTTCACCTTTCCGGTCGTTTGCCTTTCTTGGAACTGAACAACGATCCCCACTACACTGGGGAGACCAAACACAGATTAGGTTATTGCTCCTAACGAGCAGCAACACCAATTGCCCCATCCTATTCGCTCCCAGCCCTTCCCGACCTGTGCGCAACCCTCGGACTAATCTTGCCAACCTGTTCCCGTTTCTCGCATCGTACCAACTCTAACCCTCTGGACTCTGCCAGTCAATCGGCTATCATTGCCCCTCTCCCCATTTCCCTACATAATATACGTTCACTTGTGAATAAAAACCTTACCATCCACGAGCTTGTTGTGGACGAGCAGATTGACATCATGAACATGACGGAGAAATGGCTGAAGGGTGATGACACCTTTCCCCTTAATGAAGATTCGCGCCAGTCTATAATTTTCACCGCTTGCCCCGCTGAAACCGTCGCGTTGGTGCTGTAGCCCTTATCTGTAAATCACATCTTGGTCTGTCTCTCTACTCCTCTGGCAACTTCTCCTTTGTGCGTCTCACCTTCTTCCACCCTTCACGCCTCTCATTTAATGTCCTCATTTGCTACCGCCCTCCCAAATATGACATCAATTTCTCACTGAGATATCTTCTCTGCTTTCCTCCCTCAGCCTCTGCACTGAGGGTCTTCTCATCCACAGTAAGTTCAACCTCCATTTCAACTCTTCTTGCTCTCTCTCCTCTGAATTTACTGCCCATCTCTCCTCCCTAAACCTCTCCCTCCATATAAACTCGCCTACGCACATGTGCGGCCACACCCTCGATCTTGACATCTCAGGTGCCTCGCTACTCCCATCGATAGTATCACTGATAATACAATTTCTGATCATTTCCTTTTCTCGCTCTTTAACCATATTCCACTTCCCCCTCCCAACCCCACTTCTTTCTGTGTCCGTCAATGGAAATAATATCTCCCTCAAGTCACTTACCGCTACACTTTCAAATTCCCAAAAATCTAGCCTTTAGCCTACCATCCAACAGGACATTTTTGCAGCTACTTTTGTGTCTAATCACAACCTCTCCACCACCGTTGTTGCCCTTGTCCTCATTAGAACTATTATTTCTCCTACCTAATCGTTCCCCCTTGCCTAACCCTCACCTCCGTTCGCTTAAGTGCAAAAGACACAGATTTGAAGGTCTTTGGCGAACAATTGTTTTAACTATCCAACACGGGATCTGACTGGATCATTAAACCATTTTCGGGTTATGCTCTCCACACTAAAAGTGTTCACTTTTCAAATGTCATCCAGGAATGCAAAGATAATCCGCGGCTTCTCTTCTCCACCACAAACTGTTTTCTAAAACCACCCTCCCTTAGCTCCCCCACCCGCACCTCCGACAGTAATTCCGAGGACCTTGTTCAAAGACCGAGACCATCCGTCAGCTGCCTCTGCTGCTCCCTCCCTTCCCCCAGCCCATCGGGGCAAACTTCCCCACGTTTATCCGCTGCCCTAACATTGAACGCACGACTTTTTCAAGATTCAATCCCCTCGCCTGCAATGCTGCCTACGACATCATCCTGTTACTGAGACCCATCTTTTGCTCCCTCGATCTTATTCCGAACAAATTGTTGAACAATGAACTTCCCTTCCTGGGTCCCATGTTCGCTGATATTGTTAACGGCTCTCTCTCCTTAGGTACTGTCCCCGCGTTCATATCTGTTGTCATCAGTCCCAACTCCCATCTTCCTTCCCCCTTCAATGACATTGATCAATTTGTCACTTTCCAAATCCCTGCCCATCTTTCCAGCAATTCGATGTTTGAATCCCTCCAATCAGGTTTATTTCTTTCTCGGCCACAGGAACAGCCCTTATCAAAGTCACAAATGACATTCTTTCTGAGTGTGATCTTGATAACCTATCCCTCCTCATCTTCTCGACCTATCTGCAGCCTTCGACACAGTTAACCACATCATCCGCCTCGAATGCCTCCCCTCTGTCGTCCAGCTGGATTCCACTTCCCTTGCTTGGTTCATTCTTATCTACCTACTCGTAGCTAGAGAATCACCTGCAATGGCTTTTATTACCACTCCCGCGCTATTACCTCTGGAGTCCCGCAAGCATCTATATTTGGCCCACTTCTACTTCTCACCTACATGCTACCTTTTCGACGATACCATCTGAAAATACATCAGTTACCATATGTATGTCGGCAACACTCAGCTCCACCTCACAACCACCTCTCTCGATCCCGCCACTGTCTCTGATTAGACACATTTCTTGGCCGACATCCAGTATTGGATGAGCAGCTATTTACTCCAATGAAATTTTGCTAAACTGAAGCCTTTGGTCCCCGGCACAAACTCCGTTCCCTGACCGTCTCCATCCCGGGCAACTGCCTTAGGCTAAGCCAAACAAATTGGCCTTGTGTTTGGCACCGCGGTGAGTTTCTGACCGCATGTCCGCACCATCATCAAGAATTCCACCTCCGTAACATCGCTCGACTCCGATCCTGCCTCAGATCACCTGCTGCTGAATCCCTCACCCATGCCTTTGTTACATCTAGACTTGACTATATCAATGTTCTTCTGGCTGGCCTGCCACATTCTACCCTACAGAAACTTGTGCTCATCCAAAACTCTGGTGCCGGTGACGTAACTCGCTCCGAATCGCATTCAACCATGACTAATGTGGTAGCTGGCATTCACTGTCTCCCGGGCCGACAATGCGTCAATTTTTATATCCTCATCTCTGTTTTCAAATACCTCAATGCTCTCGTCCTTCCTTATCTCTGCAAACTCCTCCAGCCCTACAAGCCTCTGAGACATCTGCACTTGTTCAATTCTGGCGCCTTGTACATCCTCAATTTTAATCGCTCCACCATTGGAGGCAATGCTTTTAGTTGCCGTGACACTAATCTCTGGAATTCCCTCCCTAAACCTCTCCGCCTCTCTACCTCGCGTTCCTCTATTAAGATGCTCGTTGAAGCCTACCTCTTTGATCAAACTTTTTGTCATTTGCGCTGGTATCTCCTGTGGCTCGTTGCCAAAATATTATTGTTTAATAATCTCACTCTTGTTAAACACCTGGAGACGTTTTACGATGTTAAATGACGTTTATAAATGTACGTTGTTGTTGTTTGCTGAACACCTCTGTTCATTCCGCAAACAGTAGCTTCAGCTTCCGGTCTATTGCCATTTTAATTCTCTGCCCCACTCCCATTCTGTCATCTCTGTCCTCGGCCTCCTGCACTGCTCAAATGAAGTTCAGCGGAAACTCGAGGAACTGCTTCTCCTCTTTGGATCAGGCACTTTACAATCTTCCAGACTCAACACCGAGTTCAACAATTTCAGGTCCTAACCACTGCTCCCATTTTATCGGACAGCAGGTGCTGCAACGATTCTGCTGTTGACATTTACAGCTCCTCTAGACCAATCTTTTGGTTCTTTACTTGTCCCATTATCTCCCACTTTTGCCATGCTGCATCATCCCTTTTGTCCTTTAATTTTTCCTGCCTGCCATCCCATCACAGACCACCCCATTTGTGCTCTCCTCCCGTCCTGCCCTTTCCCTGCCGCTATACTTGCTAAAAATCTGTCAAATTTCTCACGTTTTCCAGTTTCAAACGATAGGTCACTGATATGAAACTTTAACTCTGTTTCTTTCTCTACAGGTACTACCTGATCTGCTGAGTGTTTCCCGCATGTTCTGTTTATATTTCAGATTTCCAGCATCCACAGTATTTTGCCTTTGTGGAGCAATATAAATGGAAATAAGGAGCTGAGCAGATTCCTCAGCAGAAAGTCTCAGCTGTTCTGGGTGATTCGGGGCAGAATTAACCGGTGAATGAGGATTCAGAGCCAGGAGAGGCGATCGAGATCTAAGAAGAGAAGAACGGTACACACTAACAATAATTTGATGAAAGCATCAAATAATATGAATACACGAAAGCCCACTCATCAGTCCATTGTGAGTGCGAGCCAGCACTGAGTGCAAGTCAGCAGAGAGTGCTGTGAGTTTGGGTAAGTGGGAGTATTTCTTTAATTGTTAGTTCCCTTTAAATCATTCTTGATAAGAGTACTTAAGCAGTTTAAGTGAAGGGGAAAAGTTAACTATTTGGGATTCTGTTGGTTTAAGAAGAGTAAAACAAGGTTACACTGCAGTAGGAGTAAATTGGCACAGCAGGCAGTGGAAACCAGTTTTCTAATAAATCAGCAGGGGTCAAAGTCAGAGGGCGGGGCCAATTCATTGGTACTCGTATATAGGTGGAGCTGCAGCTCCTGACGGACCGCATGGCGGCACTGGAGCTGCGGATGGACTCACTCTGGAGCATCAACGATGCCGAGAACTTTGTGGATTACTCATTTAGTGAGTTGAACACACCGCGGGTAAAGGCTAGGTCAGACAGTAAATGGGTGAACAAGCGGCAGGGCAATATCAGGAAGGTAGTGCAGGAGTCCCCTGTGGTCGTCTCCCTCCAAAACAGATATACCGTTTTGGATACTGTTGGGGGAAATGACCTACTAGGGGAAGGCACCAGCAGCCAGGTTCATGGCACCATGGCTGGCTCTGCTGCACAGCAGGGCGGGAAAAAGAGTGGTCGAGCTATAGTGATAGGGGATTCAATTGTAAGGGGAATAGACAGGAGATTCTGTGGCCGCAACCGATATTCCAGGATGGTATGTTGCCTCACTGGTGCAAGGGTCAAGGATGTCTCGGAGCGGCTGCAGAACATTCTGGAAAGGGAGGGTGAAGAGCCAGCTGTCGTGGTGCATGTCGGTACCAACGATATAGGTAAAAAGCGGGAAGAGGTCCTACAAGCAGAATTTAGTGAGCTAGGAGCTAAATTGAAAAGTAGGACCTCAAAGTTAGTAATCTCTGGGTTGCTACCATTGCCACGTGCTAATCAGAGTAGCATGAACAGAATAGCAAGATTAAATACGTGGCTTGAGCAGTAATGCAGGAGGGAGGGATTCAAATACCTGAGGCATTGGAACCAGTTCTGGGGGAAGTGGGACCTGTACAAAAGGGTCGGTCTGCTCTTGGGCAGGACTGGAACCGATGTCCTCGGGGTAATATTTGCTAAGGCAGTTCGGGAGGATTTAAACTAATATGGCAGGGGAATGGGAACCTATGTAGCGAAACAGTCTAAAAATGTGCGGGTTAGGTGATTTGGCTGTGATAAATTGACCCTTAGTGTTAGGGGGGGATTAAATATGTGGGGTTACAGGGATAGGATGGGATATGTTAGGGGGAATTAAATACGTGGGGTTACGGGGATAGGGTGGGATATGTGTCGGTGCAGACTCGATGGGGATTCTGTGTGAGGGGGCAGGGACAGGGTACTGGATTTGGATGATCAGCCATGATCGTATTGAATGGTGGAGCAGGCTCGACGGGCCGAATGGCCTACTCCTGCTCCTAGTTTCTATGTTTCTATGTTTCTATGAAACAGGAGGAAGTAATATGCAGTCAGAAACAAATGTTAGAAGGGCGAGAAACAATAAGGGAAATCCGAGTAAACAAAGGCAAGAAACACAAAGGGCCATACTAAATCATAAGTCTAAAAGGACAAAGGGTGTTAAGAAAACAAGCCTAAAGGCTCTGTGTCTTAATGCAAGGAGTATCCATAATAAGGTGGATGAATTGACTCTGCAAATTGACGTTAACGGATATGATGTGATTGGGATTACAGAGACGTGGCTCCAGAACAATCAAGGCTGGGAACTGAATACCCAGGGGTATTCAACATTGAGGAAGGATAGAATAAAAGGAAAAGGGGGTGGGGTAGCATTGCTGGTTAAAAAGGAGATTAATGCAATAGCTAGGAAGGACATTAGCTTGGAGGATGTGGAATCAATATGGGTTGAGCTGCAGAACACCAAAGGGCAGAAAACGTTAGTGGGGGTTGTGTACAGACCTCCAAATAGTAGTAGTGAGGTGGGGGAGGGTATGAAACAGGAAATCAGAGGTGCATGCAAAAAAGGCGCAGCAGTTATCATGGGTGACTTTAATATGCATATAGATTGGGCTACTCAAACTGGAAGCAATACGGTGGAGGAGGATTTCCTGGAGTGTTTAAGGGATGGTTTCCTAAACCAATATGTTGAGGAACCAACTAGAGGGGAGGCCATCCTGGACTGGATGTTGTGTAATGAGGAAGGACTAATCAGCAATCTTGTGGTGCGAGGCCCCTTGGGGAAGAGTGACCATAGTATGGTGGAGTTCTACATTAGGATGGAGGAGGAAACAGTTAATTCAGAGACCATGGTCCAGAACTTAAATAAGGGCAACTTTGAGGGTATGAGGCGTGAATTGGCGAGGTTAGATTGGCAAGCGATATTTAAGGGGTTATCAGTGGAAGGGCAATGGCAGACATTTAGAGATCGCATGGATGAACTACAGCAATTGTACATCCCTGTCTGGCGTAAAAAATAAAAAAGGGAAGGTGGCTCAACCATGGCTAACAAGGGAAATCAGGGATAGTATTAAAAGCAAGGAAGTGGCATACAAATCGGCCAGAAGTAGCAGCAAACCCGGGGACTGGGAGAACTTTAAAACTCAGCAGAGGAGGACGAAGGGTTTGATTAGGGCAGGGAAAATAAAATATGAAAGGAAGCTTGCGGAAAACATTAAAATGGACTGCAAAAGCTTCTATAAATATGTAAAAAAAAAGAAGTTGGTAAAAACAAACGTAGGTCCCCTGCAATCAGAAGCAGGGGAAGTCATAATGGGGAACAAAGAAATGGCAGATCAATTGAACAAGTACTTTGGTTCGGTGTTTAATGTGGAGGACACAAACAACCTTCCGGAAATAAAAGAGTTCAAAGGATCTGGTAAGAGGGAGGAGCTGAGGGAAATCCTTATCAGTCGGGAAAAGGTGTTGAGGAAATTGATGGGACTGAAGGCTGATAAATCCCCAGTGCCTGATGGTCTGCATTCCAGAGTACTTAAGGAGGTGGCCTTGGAAATAGTGGATGCATTGACGATCATTTTCCAACATTCCTTAGACTCTGGATCAGTTCCGAAGGAGTAGAGGGTGGCTAATGTAACCCCTCTTTTTAAAAAAGGAGGGAGGGAGAAAGCAGGGAATTATAGACCGGTCAGCCTGACATCGGTGGTGGGTAAAATGATGGAATCAATTATTAAAGATGTCATAACAGACCATTTGGAAAGTGGCGACATGATAGGTCCAAGTCAGCATGGATTTGTGAAAGGGAAATCATGCTTGACAAATCTTATGGAATTTTTTGAGGATGTTTCCAATAGGGTGGAAGGGGGGGAACCAGTAGATGTGGTGTATTTGGACTTTCAGAAGGCCTTCGATAAGGTCCCACACAAGAGATTGGTGTGCAAAGTTAAAGCACATGGGATTGGGGGTAATGTGTTGACGTGGATTGAGAATTGGTTGGCACAAAGGAAACAAAGAGTAGGTGTAATTGGATACTTTTCAGAATGGCAGGCAGTGACCAGCAGGGTACCGCAGGGTTCGGTGCTGGGACCCCAGCTGTTTACATTATATATTAATGATTTGGACGAAGGGATTAATTGTAATATCTCCAAATTTGCGGATGACACTAAATTGGGAGGCAGTGTGAACAATGAGGAGGATGCTAGGAGGCTACAGAGTGACTTAGACAGGTTGGGCGAATGGGCAAATGTATGGCAGATGAAGTACAATGTGGATAAATGTGAGGTTATCCACTTTGGTGGTAAAAATAGGGAGGCAGACTATTACCTGAATGGTGGCAGATTAGGGAAAGGGGAGGTGCAACGAGACCTGGGCGTCATGGTACATCAGTCACTGAAGGTGGGAAGGCAAGTGCAGCAGGCAGTCAAGAAAACAAATGGCATGATGGCCTTCATAGCAAGGGGATTTGAGTACAGGAGTAGGGAAGTGATGCAACAGTTGTACAGGGCCTTGGTGAGGCCATACCTGGAGTATTGTGTGCAGATTTGGTCTCCTAACTTGAGGAAGGACATTCTTGCTATTGAGGGAGTGCAACGAAGGTTCACTAGATTGATTCCTGGGATGGCCAGACTGACATATCAAGAAAGACTGGATCAACTGAACTTGTATCCTCTGGAGTTCAGAAGAATGAGGGGGGATGTTATAGAGACGTTTAAAATCCTGACTGGTTTAGACAAATTAGATGCGGGCAGAATGTTTCCAATGTTAGGGAAAACTAAAACCAAGGGTCACAGTCTAAGGATAAAGGGGAAGCCATTTAAGACTGAGATGAGGAGGAACTTCTTCACCCAGAGAGTGGTGAATCTGTGGAATTCTCTACCACAGAAGGTTGTAGAGGCCAGTTCGCTAAATATATTCAAAAGGGAGTTAGATATAATACTCACAACTAGGGGGATCAAGGGGTATGGCGAGAAAGCAGGAATGGGGTACTGAGGTAGCATGTTCAGCCATGAACGCATTGAATGGCGGTGCAGGCTCGAAGGACCGAATGGTCTACTCCTGCACCTATTTTCTATGTTTCTATGTTTCTATGTTTGATATAAAGCATCTATTCAAAGAGCCAATTTATTGAAGAAGACAATTGTCTGCAGTGCAAGAGCTAAATGCAAAAAATATCCCCTCCGAATCATGGGACAAAGTTTTTTTTAGATCTCCCAGGAAATGTTACTATAGTGGAAGAGGCACGAAATATAGATCTTGTGTGGAATAATCAGACCTTAAAATGCATGCTCATGGCCTGTACATTGAGGAATAACAGTGGGAGAAGAGGATAAGACAACAACAACTTGTATTTATCGTAGTAAAACGTCCCACGGCGCTCCACAGGATTGTTACAAAACAAAATTTGGCACCGAGCCACATAAGGAGAAATTAGAGCAGATGACCAAAAGCTTGGTCAAAGAGATAGGTTTAAGGAGCATCTTAAGGAGGAAAGACAGCTAGAGAGGCTGAGCGGTTTAGGGAGGGTCTTCCAGAACAAAGGCCTAGGCAGCTGAAGACACGGTCACTAAAGGTTGAGCGATTAAAATCAGAGATGCTCTCGAGGCTAGAATTAGAGGTGCGCAGATATCTCACAGAATCATAGCATCATAGAAATATACGGGAAAGCAGAAGGTCATTCGAGCCATCGTGTCTGTGTCGGCCGAAAAAGAGTTATCCAGTCTAATCCCACTTCCGAGCTGTCCTGAGCATTGTAGGTTACAGAACTTCAAGTGCATATCCAAGTATTATTTTTTAAATGTAATGAGGATCTCTGCCTCTACCACCCTTTCAGGCAGTGAGGTCCAGACCCCCACCACCCACTGGGTGCAAAAGGTTCTCCTCAGCTCCCCTCTAATCCTTCTACCAATAGCATTAAATCTATGTCCCCTGGTTATTGACTTCCCTGCTAGAGGCAATAGGTCCTCCCTATCTAGTCTATCTACGTGAATCAGCATTTTATACACCTCAATTAAGTCTCCTTTCAGCCTCCTCTGTTCCAAAGAAAACAACCCCAGCCCATTCAATCTTCCTCATAGCTAAAATTCACCTATCTTGGCAAAATCATCGTAAATCTCCTCCACACCCTCTCCAGTGCAATCACATATTTACTGTAATGTTGTGATCAGAACTGTACACTGTTTTCTAGCTGTGGCCTAACTAGTGTGTTATACAGTTCATGAATAACTTCCCTGCTCTTAAATTCTATGCCTCGGCTAATTAAGGAAAGTATCCCGTATGCCTTCTGAACCTTATCATCTACCTGTCCTGCTCCCTTCAGGGATATGTGGACATGCACTCCAAGATCTCTCTGTGCCTCTACACTTCTTAGTATCCTTCCATTTATTGTATATTCCACTGATATCTTAGGGCTTCCCAAATGCGTTACCTCACACTTCTCCGGATTGAATTCCATTCGCCCCTTTTCTACCCACCTGACCAGTGCATTGGTTACTTCCTGTAGTCTAAAGCTTTCTTCCTCGCTCGCAACAACGGTGCCACTTTTTTTCCATCTGCAAACACCTTAATCATGCCCCTATATTGAAATCAAAGTCATTGATGTACATCAGAAAAAACAAGGGGACGATAACTGAGCCTCGCGGAAGCCCACTAGTAAAAGCTATCCAGTCGCAAAAATATCAGTCGACCATTACCCTTTGCTCCAACATTGGTGTCCGTCCCTTCTGTTGCCTGGACACTAAGCTCTCTAATTCCCTCACGAAACCACGCCGCCTCTCTACCTCTCTTTCCTCCTTTAAGACTCTCCTTAAAACCAACCTCTTTGACCAAGCTTTTGGCCATCGGAACTAATTTCTCCTTATGTGGCTCGGCATCAATTTGTTTGTCTTATAATGCTCCCGTGAAGCGCCTTGGGACGTTTTACTACGTTAAAGGCGCTGTATAAATAGACGTTGTTGTTGTTTTTATTCCTGTCACTGAGGCAATTTTGGATCCAGTTTGCCACTTCCCCAAGGATCCGATGGGCTTTTACTTTTTTGATCCATCTGCCAAGTGCGCCCTTGTCAAACGCACTACCCTCATCAACCCTCCTTGTTACCTCCTCAAACAATTCAATCAATTTTGTCACACACGACCTTCCTTTAACACATCCATGCTAACTGTCCTAGATTAATCCGTGCCTTTCTAAATGACGATTAATAATGTCGCTCAGAAGTCTTTCCCACAATTGCACACCACCGAGATTAGGCTGACTGGTCTGTAATTACTCGATCTATCCCATTTTCCCTTTTTAGCAACGGTACAATGTTAGCATCGTCCAGGCCTCCGGCACCATACTTGTAGCCAGAGTGGATCACAAAATGATGTTCGGTACTTCCGCTATTTCCTCCCTTGCTTCTCTTAACAGCTTGGGATACATTTGTTATGGTCCTGGCGATTTACCGACTTTGAAAGATGCTAAGGCCCTTAATAATTCCTCTCTCACTATGTTTATCTCATCTAATATGTCACAATCCTTCTCGTTATCTACAATGTCTGCATCGTTCGTCTCTTTCGTGAAGACAGTCACAAAGTATTCATTAAGAACAATACCCACGTCTTCCAGCTCGACACACAGGCATTCTTATTGGACTCTAATAGGCCATACTCATTCTTTAGTTATCCTCTTGGGGAGCTGTGGGGCTGGAGGAGATTACAGAGGGGCGAGGCAATAGAGGGATTTGAGAACAATGATAACAATTTTAAAAGCGAGCCGTTGCTTAACCGGGAGCGAATGTAGGTCAGCTAACACAAGGGTGGTGGGTGAACGGGAATTGTTGCGAGTTAGGACACGGGCAGCCGTTTTAGGATGACCTCGAGTTTACGTAAGGTGGATCGTGGGAGGCCAGCCAGGAGTGCTTTGGAATGGTCAAGTCTAGAGGTAACAATGGCAGGGATGACTGTTTCAGCAGCAGGTGAGCTGAGGAAGGGGCAGAGACGGGCGATGTTACAGACGTGGAAATAGGCGGTCTTCGTTATGCCGCGGATTTGTGGTTGGAAGCTCATTTCAGGTTCAAATATGACAGTAGGTTTGTGAACAGTCTTGTTCAGCCTTAGGCAGGGATGGAGTCGATGTCTAGGGAACGGAGCTCGTGTCCGGTCGGAAACAATGGTTTCGATCTTCCCAAGATTTAATTGGAGGAAACAACGAAAGCTTAATTGTTCAAATGATCTATACATAGACCATCAATATTTCATCGCACAGAGTAAATGAATAATGTACCATTGGTAAACCTGATTATTACCTGTAGGTATATCAGTGTGTTAATGCCGACACAGTATAGCTGAATACTTTGCGAGTTGTACTCTCGTTTATTACCTGTCAGTAAACCTCTCTGTTTATCGTGGCACAGAGTATGTGAATACTGTACGAGTGGTAATCCCGAGGATCACTTTTTAGTTTATCTCTCTCTTTATGCTGACACGGTGTAATAGGAAACAGCCCAATATCAAAGTATTTAAATGTTCACTCGACCGCTTTCATTAATCGATAACATTAACACTATAACAGAGCATGAGATTAAATAAAGAGAGCTCCAGTAATCACAGCAAGAGAGAGAGAGAGAGAGATCACTGCAGCTGCGACAGATCAGTAAATTGACATTGTATTTCAATGGATTGGCTAGAGGACAATTCATTACAAAATACTTCAAATTGAAGAATGTGTGTGTTTCAAAATAGATAAATTCTGTATCTGCACATTTATTACCATAATTCAATCTGATACAGCACTACAATCTAAAACAGCCCTTTAATCGAATACATGCCTTCAATCTAATACAGCAGTTCCATCTAATACAGCTGTTCAATCCAATGAAGCACTTCCATCTGATACAGCACTTCAAACTAATACAGCACTTCCATCCATTACAGCACCACAATCTATTAAAGTACTGCAATCTAATACCGCACTTCAATCTAGTACAGCAGTTCCATCTAATACAGCACTTCAATCTAATAAAGCACTTCCATCTGATACATCACTTCAATCTAATACAGAACTTCAATATAATAAAGCACTTCAATCTGAAGCAACACTTTCATCTGATACAGCATTTCAAACTAATACAGAACTTCAAATAATACAGCACTTCTAAAATATACAGCACTTCAAACTAATGCAGCACTTCTATCGAACACAGCACTTCAATCTAATACTTCACTTCAATCTAATGTAGCACCACAATCTAATAGAGCAACACAATCTAATACAGCCCTTCAACCTAATACAGCACCTCAACCTAATACAGCACCTCAATCTAATGCAGTGCTTCAATATAATACAACTCTTCAATCTGATATAGCACGTAAAACTAATAGCCAAACTCCGAGTCCAAAGCACAGGGACTTACAAACCTCAACTGATTATAATCACTCACCTGCAACACCAGTGACTGCAAGGATGATGTTGTATATGATTCTGATGGTGTAAAATGTTGCCAACATTTTCTGTGTGAAGCTATCTGTCCCTTCGTGCTGCAGGTAATCTCTCTGAATTAATCTCTGATGCAATACATTCCCAGAGCCTTCGATTTATACACTGTGGTTTGCCCTATGGGACAATCGAGTAAAAACAACATTTAAATTATGTCTTGTTGTTTGAACAAATATTTGTTAACCGATATGACTCCCTGCTGTGATGAAAACCCCAAAGACTTGACCACTCTAAAAATATTCGGGAAATACTTCACAATTTAACGCTGTAATGTGTTGTTTATTTGATCAAAATGTGGCTCATCAGTAGGTCTCACATTGCTTATGTGATGCTCTGCACCCTACCTTGTTAATTCAAAAGCCAATTTCAATTTTTTTGTTCCTCTCTCCTGCCTGCTATACTGTCTTTCTCTTTTGGTCTGACTAAAGTAATTGTTGCAATTTCTTTTTCAGCTGAAATTACAGGGATTGATACTCTGGTCTGTTGAATGAAACTGTCCTAGCATTTCTTACAAGATTGTGTAATTTCATAATGAATAATTAGTGTATTTCTACTGATGAAACACGTCACAACAATGCCCATAGAACTCTATTGCTCAAAGAAACACTGCCCATAAATCTAATACAGCAATTCAAACTATATCAGCTCCTCAAACAAATACAGCACTTCAAATTAATTCAGCACCTCAAACCAATACAGCCCTTCAATCTAATTCAGTACCTGAAACTAATGCAGCATCTCAAACAAAATCAGCACATCAATGTTATACAGCATCTCAAATTAATTCAGCACATCAAACTAACAGAGCTCCTCAAACTAATTCATCACCTCAAACTTGCAAAATGTGCATAATTGTCAACTAAATTCCTGCACAGATAAGTGTGGGATATTGCATTTTGTTAAGAAAAATAAGAAGGTCACATATTACTTGGAAAATAAGAATCTAAATAGGACAGTGGAGCAAATCGATCTGGGAGTACAAATACAGAAATCAATAAAAGTAGAGGCACAGGTTAATAAAACATAAAAAAGCAAACCACGCGCTAGGGTTTATTACTAGAGAGATAGTATTGAAAAGTAAAGAAGTTATGCTAAACTTGTATTGAAACTTGGTTAGAACACATGTGCAGCATTGTGTATAGTTTTGGTCGCCATATTAGAAAAAAGATTATAGAGGCACTGGAAAGGATAAAAAAAAGGATTTACTTGGATGATACCAGAAATCCGAGCTTATAAATATCAGGATAGAATGAACAGGTTGTGTCACTTTTCTCTTGAAAAGAGAAATTTATGATGTCACCTAATTGAGGTCTTTAAAATTGTGAAAGTTTTTATTAGCATAGATACAGAGAGAGTGTTTCCACTTGTGGGGAAGAGAAAAGCTAGAGGCCTTAAATATAAGATAGTCACCAATAAATCAAATAGGGAAATCCGAAGAAGCTACGTTACCCAGCGAGTGACACAGGGAGTGATTGAGGCAAATAATACAGATGAATTTAAGGGGAGGCTAGATAAGCACATGAGGGAGAAGGGAATAGCGGGTTATGCTGATAGAGTTCGATAAGGATGGATGGGAGGATGCTCGAGTGGGCATATAAGCTGGAACGGAGTGGTTAGACCGAGTGGCCTCTTTCTTTGCTGTATGATCTATGTAATTTTATGTGATCGTAGAATCATAGATTAATCCGTCACAGAAGTATTTGTACTCCCAGATGTCTATTATATTCAATCCCATTTAGATTCCTATTTTCAAAGTAATACGTGACCTGCTTAATTTGCTGAACACAATGTAAGTGTCAGCCGTGGCTCAGTGGGTAGCACTCTCGCCTCTGAGTCCGGGGGTAGTGGGTTCACATTCCCACTCCAGAGATTTGATCACAGAAATCTAGACGGGCAGTACAATGGGATTGCTGCACTCTCCGAGGTGCCGTTTTTCGGATGAGACGTTTAGCTGACACCCCTTCTGCTCTCTGAGGTGGTTTAAAAGTTCCCATGACATTATTTTGATCGGGAGCAGGGTAGTTATCCCTCAATCAACGCGGGAATGGTAGCATAGTGGTTATGTTGCTGTATTAGTAATCCAGAGGCATAGACTAATAATCTGGAGAAATGAGTCCAAATCTCTCCCTGGCAGCTGGGGTTTCAATTCAATTAATTAAATAAGTCGGGAGTAAGAAAGCGAGTATCAGTAATGGTTACCATGAAACGAGCGGATCCTCGTAAAAACTCATCTGGTACCTAATGTCCTTTAGAGAAGGAAATCTGCCGTCCTTACCTGGTATGTGACACCTGACCCACAGCAATGTGGTTGACCCTAAACTGCCCCCTGAAATAGACGAACCAGATACTCAGTTGTAACAAACCGCTACGACAAAGTCAGCACTGTGGGAGAACCTTCATAAAAAGGACTCCAGCATTACATAAGGCAGCTCACCATACTTTCTCAAGTGCAATTCGGGATGAGCAATAAATGCCGTCCTTGCCAGCGAAGCCCACTCCCATTAATGAATGATAAACACCTAACAGACATGGGGGTAGAAATTAGGTCGCGCCCCATTTGGGGCGCAAATATCGTCCGGACGCAAATATTAGCGCCTGGCGCTAATTATCGGCACTGACAGGAAACTTCACTTTTACCGCCCCGGGAGGTGAGTGGAGCGCTAAATTAGGCGCTGCACACCTCTCTTAAGGCGCAAAGGCCAAGGAGTGAGGCGCTAACTCAGCGCACGAGCGCAGTGCAGCTGCTGCCAGTTAGCGAGGGAACACAGACACAATGGTGCCGGACACTTCTTAAAGCAGGGGGGGGGCACTTGCTCCCCAGCCACACCCTGCTCATTGCAGCCTTGAATCTCAGCCTGGAGAGACCTGTAATCCATTTTGCTGCCAAGCATGGAGAGGGTGAGAGAACGCGCTCATCGCTTCACCGAGCGGGCCTTGGATGCTCTGGTTGGCGCAGTGGAGCGCAGACGATGCATGTTGTTCCCGGAGAGTGGCAGGAGGCCTTTGCCACGCGAGTTCAGAAGAGTGTGGAATGAGGTGGCTCAGAGCGTCTCCTCCAGGAGCATGGTGCCCAGGACCCATGTTCAATGCCGCAAAAAGTTCAACGACCTCACTCGGGTCGTCAGGGTGAGTGACTTTTTCTCAATACCTCTCCATCCCTCCATCTCAAGCTCACTCGATGGCCAGAGGGTCTTAAAACCCCAATGCACAACACTCATCCAACACGTATGGCCCTTTCATCAAACACACACACACATTCCACACTTTGCATACAGTAAGGGCTATTCACCTATGGGAGGCACATCAGGCAAGACCATGGCTGCATACAGTAAGGGCTATTCACCTATGGGAGGCACATCAGGCAAGACCATGGCTGCATACAGTAAGGGCTATTCACCTATGGGAGGCACATCAGGCAAGACCATGGCTGCATACAGTAAGGCCTATTCACCTATGGGAGGCACATCAGGCAAGACCATGGCTGCATACAGTAAGGGCTATTCACCTATGGGAGGCACATCAGGCAAGACCATGGCTGCATACAGTAAGGGCTATTCACCTATGGGAGGCACATCAGGCAAGACCATGGCTGTATATTGTAAGGGCTATTCACCTATGGGAGGCACATCAGGCAAGACCATGGCTGTATATTTACTCAGATGCTGTCCTTTTTCTTGTAGGCTAAGCTGGCTCATAATCGGAGACAGCAGCAACGGACGGGTGGAGGGCGGCTTCAGCTGCAACCCCTCAGCGATCTGGAGGAGCGCGTCCACAGGATTGTGGCAAGCCGGGTGATCGGTCCCATCGCCACTGGAGACGCCGACCCCATTGTGGACAGCAATGGTAAGGTCATCACCTTTTTGTCCTCTGTCCTTCCACTTGTCCCTCACAATACCAGCCTTTGACACTTTCAATCCAACTTGCTAACTCGCTGCACTTATTCCTCCCTTACTGCCACCCTGTCCTCACGCTAAAGCCACTCTTGTACCTCCCTGCTTTCAGATGGTGATTCACCAGCTGAGGAGACGGGCCCTGAAGCTGCCACTGGGAGTGATGCTGCAGCTGAGGAGGAAGAGGAAGCTGGAGCATCAGTGCCACCCTCTCCCGAGGAAGCCCATGCCCACACTGGGAACACGCCTTCCCCGGAGGGGAGCAGGGGGGAAGGGGCTGATGATGGTGAAGCTCCAGGACCCAGCGGGCTGCAGCAACGCCATGGGGGGGGGTAGGGAAGAACGGGGGCCTTCTCCCCAGAGGGAGAGTATGCCAGACACTCCTACTGCAATGGACGCAGAGGAGGAGCGGCTGATTGCAGAAATGAACAGCCAGGCGGTGGGCATGCACACTGAGCTCATGGGTGCAGTGGGAAGGGTGCCCGAATGCATTGAATCACTGGCAAGGAGTGTGGAGCACTTCGCTGTAGCACAGGCGGATGCCACACTAAAGCTTAGTGCTGCAATTCAGTCACTGGCTGCCAGGAACCCATCTGAGACTGCTCTCATGCAGACTCAGATTGAGGCCACGCGAGCACTGACTGCTGCCATCCTCGATGGTTCGTGCACATGTCCCCGGGGCTGTCACCGCGCCGCAGCAGGCCAGCAATCTGTTCTCCGGCAAATTGCTCCGGATGCAGAAGTGCTGCCCCGTGGGAGTGCCAGTGTGTCGAGCGAGCAGGGAGTTGCTGTCCTCTCTCACGATGACAGCATTCCTGCTGCCAACACTGTCACTTCTCCACTGCACTTGCCACCGCCTGTAGGACAGACTGCTGCCGCCCATGCAGAGTTGGTGCAGTCTGCAGCCGGGCCCTCCAGGCCCAGAAGTGGTCGAGGCCGTCCTTCAGGGGCATCTGCAGTGTCAGGGTCTGACGAGCAGCAGCCTTCCACCAGCCTTGCTGCAGCCACTGAGGTCCCATTACGGAGGAGCAGTAGGGTTAGAAGGGGGGAAGTGCGCAAGGGAAGGAGATCACCCTTGAAGGGCAAAAAGTAGGAGGTGTGCCAAAATGCTGGTCATTTTTTTATTAAAGGCCGAGATTCATGGTCCAACTTTTGTTTAGTGTTTTGGACATTATCTCCAGGTTGTGAGAACCAGTTATATTATTGACTGTTTTTTTGTGTTTATTTCTATGAGTTTGTCATGAGGAATTGACACACACAGAGTTTGTAAAATAAATAAGTTTCTGTATTCAAAATATACATGGCTGGTGGTTGGAATTATTGGTGCCTTGGCCGGCTTAGGGGTTGCGTGCTGGGTTGATTAGTGTTTGTAGCAATGGCAGGGGCCCTAGAAGCGGCTTGCTATTAGTCGTTGACGGACGGCCCTTGCAGTTTGACCATTGTGGGCCGCCCTCCTGACTTGGTGCTGCTGATGATCATCGTCCTCGTCCTCTTCCTCCTCTTCCTCCTCCTCCTCTGGTGGTGCTACAAGGCCTGGTGGCATTGGCTGGGTCCTGAGGATTGCCATGTTGTGCAACATGCAGCACACGACTACGAAGTTCGAAACTTGCTCAGGCGAGTACTGCAGGGCTCCTCCGGAATGGTCCAGACAGCGGAACCGTTGTTTCAGCACGCCGATTGTGCGCTCAATAATGTTCCTGGTTGCTTGATGGCTTTCATTGTACCGCAGCTCAGCAGGGGTGTTTGGCGTACAGAGCGGTGTCATCAGCCAGGTGCTCAATGCGTACCCCTTGTCCCCCAGAAGCCAACCAACTGGCTCATGCGGTGCCTCGAAAACTTCTGCCACAGTAGTCTGGCGCAGGATGAAAGCATCGTGGCAGCTGCCCGGATAGTGGGCATTGACAGCGAGTATCACCTGTCTGTGGTCACAGACCAACTGCACATTCAAGGAATGGAACCCCTTCCTGTTCCTGAATTCCTCTGCATTCTCTCGCGGAGCACGCAAAGCCACATGCGTGCAGTCAATGGCGCCCTGCACCATGGGGAAGCCCGCTACCCTCGCAAAGCCCAGAGCACGGTCACGCTGCTTGTCTGGGGTCATAGGGAAAGAGATGAAGTCTCGTCTCCTTCTGAAGAGGGCATTGGTGACCTGACGGATGCAGCGATGCACCGCAAACTGGGAGATATTGGCGAGGTCCCCAGCAGCAGCTTGGAATGAGCCAGTGGCGTAGAAGTTCAAAGCCACTGTGACCTTCACTGCCACCGACAGAGACGTCCTGGACCTCAGCTGAGGCTGCAGATCTGGCTGCAGCAGGTGGCAGAGCTCAGTGACCACCTCCTTGCTGAATCGCAGCCTCCGCAAACACAGCTCCTCGGACATATGGATGTAGGAGAGCTGTTCACGATATACCCTGGGAGGGTAAGCTCTCCTGTACATGCGCCTGATGGCCCTCCTCCGTCTGGCCATCATTGCCACTCTCTGTCTGCGTCTCTGTATCCTCCGATTCAGCTGGAGCAGGACGACGCCCCCAATCATTGCAGCCCCCATATTCTCTTTGCCAGAAAAGTAATGAGGTACAGCAACTAAAGTAGCAACAAAGTTAGGATGAATAGGCAAAACTACCTCACAAAGCGTTGAGTCAATGTAGAAGTCTCTCTCTCTCTCTCTCCGAATCTCTTTCTCTCTCTCAGAACGAGTGGTGCATAAATGTCGACCACAGAAAAAGACAGGAAGAGGCCCCCTTTAAATAGCACCCCCCCCAGCCCCACACCGATTGATAACGTTCCAGTCTTCCGGTCGTTGGAAGCGCCAGGCGGTAAGGCAGGGGGCGCCACTCAATTTCCGCTCCGGGGCGCCCCAAGGGCGTTGCACCATGGAATGACGTCACAATCTGCGCGCGCAGGTGGTCGCAGCGGTAAGTTTTAGCGCCGCCGCACAATCTCAAGTTAAGTTCTCGAGCGGCGCAAACAGCGCTGCGCCCTGGCGTTAGCGGCTTAACGCCCCATTAGCGCCCTCTTAAGGCGCTAACGGGAGGCGCAACCAAGTGAATTTTTACCCCATGTTATCTGGTCATTATTACTTTGCTGTTCTTAGCAGCTTGCTGTTTGCAAATTGACTGCTGCATTTCCTACATTACAACAGTGACTACACTTAAAAAGTACTTGATTGGTTGTAAAGAGCTTTGGGACGTCCTGAGGTGGTAACAGGCGCTGTAGAAATTAAAGTCTTTGGGGAAAATTTAGTTGGCTGCGCCTCCCGTTAGCGCCTTTAGAGGGCGCTAATGGGGCGCAAAACAACTAGCGCCCAGGCGCGGCAGTGTTTGTGCCGCTCGCGAAATTAACTAGGCATTTTGCGGCGGCGTTAAACATTACCGCCACGATCTCCTGTGACGGCAGATCTTGACGTCATTCGAATGCGCAACGCCTCGGTAGCGCCCCAGAGCGGATATTGAGTGGCGCCCCCTGCCTTACCGCCTGCCGCTAGCAACGACAGGTTGAGGGGAGCGTTTTGCAGTTAGGAAGGGACTGCAGGAGCGCTATTTAAAGGCGACCGCTTCATGCCTTTTTTTGTTGGCGACATTTTGAACCACGCATTCTGAGAGGGAGAGAGATAGGCTTCTGGAGAGATTCAATGCTGTGTGAAGGAGTTTCGGGTATTTAGCCGTACTTTGCAGGTTCATGTTGATTTGCCCTTCCTTGTATCGATTTAGAAGAGACTGTGGAGGCTTCACGCTGAGCTCTTTCCCTGGGGTTCTCCATTGTTCTTTCCAGCAGATTTGATGTACAGGTCTCTCCAGGCCGAGATTCAAGGCTGCAATGAGCAGGATGTGGATGGAAAGCAAGATTAACCATTCCCTTTAAGAACTGGCCGGGGCCATTGCGTCTGTTTTCCATTGCTGACTGACATCACTTGATCTTCACCAGCGCTCTGAGTTAGCGCCTCGCTCCTCAGCCTTTGCACCTTAAGACAGATGTGTAGCGGCTGATTTAGCGTTCCAATCACCTCCATGGGCGATAAAAGTCAAGTTTGCAGTAACAGGCGATAATTAGCGCCAGGCAGTAATCTTTGTGCCCGGCCGATAATTGCGCCCCAAACGGGGCGATACTGAATTTTTCCCACTTTCTTTCTTACAGATAGAGGCCCTTCGGTCAATCGATCTACATCCAATCTTTCGATGAACCATTCAGTTATTCCCACTACCACACTCTTTCCCCATATCCCTGTAATCATTCTACTTCAAGCATTTATTCAATTCCCTTATGAAATCTACTATTGAATCTGTACCCACCACCCTATCAGGCAGTGAATTCCAAATCCTAACCACTCGCTTTGTGAAAATGTTTTAGCTCATGCGCCTCTGGTTCTTCTGCCAATCACCTTAAATGTGTGCACTCTGGTTATTGACCCTTCAGTCATTGTAATCAGTTTCTATTTATATACTCTATCTAAATAATTCATGATTTTAAGCACCTCCATCAAATCTCCTCTTAGCACTCGCTGCTCAAGGAAAACAACCCCAGCTTCATCAATCTATCGACGTAATTGCAATCCCTCATCCCTGCAACCAAATGGGGAATATCTGCTGAACCCTCTTCAAAGCATTCATGTCTTTTTTAAAGTGAGGTGTACTTAATTGGACACAATACTCCAGCTGGGGCCGAACTAGTGTTTTTTATAGGTTAACATAACTTCCTGTCTTTTGTACTCTGTGCCTCTATTTATAAAGCCCAGGATCCTGTCTGCTTTATTAACTGCTTTGTTAACCTTTCCTGCCACCTTCAAAAACTTGTGCAGAATCACCCCCAGGTCTCTCTGTTCTTGTACCCAATTTATAACTGTAATACTTAGCTTGTACAGTCTCGCCTCATTCTTCCTACCAAAATTTATCACCTCACACCTTTCTGCGTTGAATTACATCTGCCACGTGTCTGTCCATTTCACTAGCCTGTCTATTTCCTCTTGAAATCTGTCACCTGCTTCCTCAGTGGTTACTACACTTCCAAATTTCGTGTGAACTGCAAAGTTCGATAACGTGCACTTTACCCACAAGTCCAATCATTAATGGCCCAGAAATTCGCCTCTCCGGCTTGCCGCGGGGGATAGATTGCACGCGCACTTAACTACCGCGTCTGCCGTTCTGCTTCTGGCCCACAGGGACTTCAGCTCCTGGGCCTGCTCCAACTGCCGGCGCGCAGTGCTTGCGTGTCCCAGGGGCGTAGTGAGTGCGATGCGTCCCCTGGGATCACGTGGGCCATGGAGAGCCAATGGCAGCAGACCATCTTTCATTCATAGATTTGACAGGAAGACCAGTCAAATCTATGAATTGAAATCGGCCCCAAAAGAACAGCTAAACTTCAGATAAATTAAAAAAAAAACATCACATTTTTAAAATAACTATAAGTTAAATAGATTAACTGCTTTAAACAAAAATTAAATTTTTTGAAAAAATTAAAATACTTTTTAACAGTGCTAAAAATAAACTTACCTTTCTTTAAAGTATCTAAAAAAGATAAACCTGTTGAAAAATGTTTTAAATTATAATTAATTAACCACTTACCTTGCTGAAAACGGGTCCTGCGCCTCCTTTTTAAAAGCTCAGTCTCTTCCATACTTACCCTCCCGGAGAAACCTGAAAAAAAAAATTAGTTTGCTGCATGCGCGCAGCCTCTGCCGCTAACGCGGTTCTCCTCTGAACCCCTCCCTTCAGGAGACCGGAATTCCGGTTTCCCGCGCAGGCGCAGTGCATGCAGCAAACCGGCACTTCACGAGGCCTTACGGGTAAGTGCACAATGCGTACTCACCCGGCAAGTGCCAAATTTCTGGCCCAATGTTTATCAAAGCAGCAGTGGTCTTGGTAAAGAACCCCGGGAAACACCACGGTATACCTCCCTCCAGTCCGAAATTCAGCGAATTACCACAACTCTGTTTTTATCAATAAGCCAATTTTATATCCATGCTGCTACTGCCCCTTTTATCCCAGGGGCTTCAAATTTGCTACCAAGCCTCGTATGTGGTACTTTATCAAACGTCTATTGAACGCCCATATACCCAACTCCAACTGCACTGCCGTCTTCCGGCCTCTCTGGTTACTGCACATAAACTAAATCACGTTAGGTAAACATGATTTGCCCTTAACAAATCCGCGTTGGACCGCCTTTATTAGTCCAGACTTTTCCAAGTTTCAGTTAATTTTCACCCGGATTATTGTTTTTATAAATCTTCCCCACACAGACATTAAACTGACTGGTCTGTAGTTGCCAGGTTTATACTTCTACTCTTTTTTGATCAAGGTTGTTACGTTTGCATTCCTGCCATCTTCAGCACCAACACTGTATCTGAGGAGACTTTAATATTGTGACCAGAATAGCCACAATTTCTACCCTTACTTCCACAAAATCCTCGGTTGCATCCCATCCGGACCGGTTGACTTAGCCACTTTAATTACCAACAGCCTTTCAAGTACCTCCTCGCTATCTATTTTTTTTCACATCCAGTATCCCAGCAAACTCCTCATTTACCATAGCTTTGGCAAAGTCGTCTTGCTTGGTAAACACCGACAAAAATTATTCATTCACTACCTGAGCCATGCCTTCTGCCTTCACCAATAGATGTCCATTTTGGACTGTAATCGGCCCCACCGGTCCTCTGACAACGCCTTTACTCTTATTGTGCCTATAGAAGAGCTTTAGATTCTTCTATATGTTTGCCGCTAACATATTCCTTTACTGTCTCTTTTTCCGCTCTTACTTACTTTTTCATTTCCCCTCAGAACTTTCTATATTCAGCCTGATTCTCCCTTGCATTATCAAGCTGACATCCATCATTGGCTCCCTTTTTTCTGCTTTCTGACTCGCCAATTCCTTCACCATCCAGGGAGCTCTGGCTTTGCTTGCCCTCCATTTCCACCTTTTAAGAGTTACCTAGACTCTACCCGAAACATCTCCTCTTTAATGGCCGCCCATTGCTCCATTACATTTTGCCTGCCACTCTTTGACTCCAATTCACCCGGGCCAGATCCCTCCGCAATTCGCTGAAATTAGCCATCATTCAGTTAAGTATTTTTATTCTAGATTGCTCCATGTCCTTCTCCATAAATAATCTAAACCTTACAATACTATGATCACTATTCCCATTTTGACATTCTTCACTTGACCTACTTCATTCCCCAGGACTAGATCCAGCAATGCCTCCTTCCTCATTGTGCAGAAATTATACTGATCAAGAAAATTCTGCTGAACCCTCTTCAGAAATTCCTCCCCCTCCCTGCCCTTAACACAATTACTATCCCAGTCTCTATTGGTGTTGCTAAAGTCTCGCATTATCGCCACTGTATTGCTCTTGAACCTCTCAGTAATTTCTTTGCAATTGTGCTCCTCTATCACCAACCCACAGTTTGTCCCATAAATACACCAGGCAGACTAATAGCTCCTCTATTATTTCTCAATTCCAAACAAATAAATGTTGACTTTGACCCCGCAAGGACATTCTTTCTTTCTGGAACTGGAATATTTCATTTAATCTGAAATGCTACCCCTCCTCCTTATGTCCCTTCCCTCTATTGTACCAAGTAATATTAAGCATCTAATCCTCTCCTTTCTAAGCCAAGTCTCTGTTATCGCCAGTACATCGTATCCCCACGCAACTATTTATGTCTGCAGCTCACCAAGCTTATTAAACACTTTGTGCATTGTAGAATTCGCAATATATCGCGATTTTATTAATAAGGAGAAAACACAGAGTCTCGTTCAGACAGCTTTTATTTCAGCAGAATGCTGTCAGGTTTCTCAAAGTGGACACAAGCAGCATGTAAAATGGCCGCCGCACCTCGTGACAGAACATTCTAGACTTTTCGACAGGCAGACAAGATGGCGTTCCAATAAACATTTGTGCAAGATCGATTAAGATTCAGCACAGTGAAGATAATACACGAGACATTATGGGTTTGCAGTATACACATAAATACTGAAATCGGTCTCCCAGGTACGAATGAAAGCTATTGTACCGAGTAATCAAGGGCCCATCCAAAAGACATTAATATGTAAAATCCCAACGACTCTACGATGAGAGAGCCGTTAGCAGGTAGTTATACAAAACACTTGGAAGCCCCAAAACCCCTCCAGGGAGAACACCGACCGATTTAACAATGGGAGAAATATTAACAGGTACTCAGACAGTTACGAGTAGCCCCGAAACCCATTAAGAACGGAGATCACCCATACAAGACATTTGAGCGCCAAACTCAAACAAAAGAAAGGACATTAAGGTTGGGCGGGAAACGGAAGATTTTGTACTATAATTACAAGCTCCAACCGTCCATCTTTCTCTTATTCTCTTATCCGATCGACTCGTAACCTCGTGGCTGCTCCTGTGTTTTTGACTCGTAGTCTTGTTCCTGCTTGCCTGGTGCCTCTTTGAAAAAGACTGTTGAACTTTCTGATCCGTTCGGATCTACCTCGTGTCGCGTAACGAAGACCTATGTTGGTAACTGGCATCGGAACCAAAGGCCCGAGATGAGATGAGATGAGATGAGATGAGATGAGAAGAGAGGAAGACCATACTCATCGCCACGGTCAGTAAATCCCGACCGTGCCTGTAGGTCGAACAGCCAAGTTTTCCTTGCCAGGAAGACTTCTTTGAACTTGCAAGAACGGATCGTCAAAGATGATATTGACTGGGCTGTATTCGGAAAGTACCTGTTAAACCAACCAACACAGATCTTCATCACAGCAGACGGTCCAGCCTGCTAGCCGGAGCAGAAGCAAGTAAACAAGTGGGACCAGGAGACCTCCTGATCGACACGTGGGTGCTGCGGTGAAAAACATCTGATCAGCTATTCGGAATTTCTCCGAGTTATCACGAGTGGTGAGCATGAGTCTCGAAATCCTACGAATCTAGCTAGGACAGATATTGATAGGGGAGGGTTTAAGTATTAAGGATACTTGTAATGTGTGCCCCTATTTACGGTGTGTCGTTCGTTCCTCGTTTCCCTAGGATCAGCTATATAACTGCTTGTAAGATTGTACTGTCATTAATCTGTGCTTATGACATGTATTTCGTAATCTTAAATATCATGCAATAAAGATTTTCCATTTCGTACCATTCAACCGAGTCTACATGAGTTTCATCTCCATTACTGCTCTCGCATCTAAGTCCAGTGTCTGGAACCGTAAGGGCGAGTGATTCGAACCACTCACAGGTGTGTCTAGTGCTCCCAGACTGGCTGGAGACCAGAACAGGCAACAAGGCCAAAACCCGCACTGACATACAGGCTGCACAGAGCCGCGTGAATCTCACAGGCTGCGAGACACGCAGGGTCAGAATCCCTTACAGCATTTACAAACTTAGAACTCTTTTAACTAAAAACCTCTCTCCCAGTTCACTGTGCTCCTTTTTTCTACTTTTTAATACTACATCCTGGTGGACAATCCCCCGTCGAATTTGTTGAAACCGACCCCAACAGCAATCGTTAACGTGCCCAAAAGAATATTGATCCCAGCTCAGTTCAGGTACTACCCGTCCATGTTGAACAGGTCTCTCCTGCTACAGAACTGGTACGAATGTCCCAGGTAACTGAAACCCTCCCTCCTGCATCATGTCTCTAGACATGCATTAAACTTCCAGATCTTCCTATTTCTACTTTCACGAGCGCATCCTGGCACTGGGAGTAATCCAGAGATTACCATCTTTGAGGTCCTGCTTTTTAACTTCTCCCTGGCTCATTAAACTGTGACTGTAGGACCACCACCTCTTTCTCCCTATATGTTCGTCCTGACATGGACCACGACTTCTGGCTCTTGGTGAAGAATGTTCTGCACCCGCTCCGTAATTTCCCTACCCTAGCACGAGGCAGGCAACATAGCATATGGGTCTCACGTCGACGGCATCAGGACTGCCTGTCCGTCCCCCTGATTATAGCATCCCAAATTACTACTGTATTCTTACACGTTGCTATAGCCCCTGTGCAATCTTTGCCTCACGGTGCCCGGCTCGGCACTGCACTTCTTTGAGATGTCGTCACCTTCACCAGTAACCAATGGTGAATTTCGGTTAGAGAGTGCCACAATCCCGCAGGATTCTTGCACTGCCTGCCTCGTCCCACCCTTGTGAGTGGCCACCAACTTGCCATTCTGAATTCCATCAGTCTGTGCAGTATCTACCTCCTGGGACCTGCGATCCAGGACACACTCAGCCACCCGTATGTCCTGCAGTGAATCCAGCTGCCGCTCAAGATCAGAAACCCTCAGCATGAGTTCGAGCCCCTGGAGGCACTTAATGCAAAAATGGGCATCTGGGACTCCAGAAGCGTCCTGAAGTTCGCACATGGCGCAGGAATTGCAGGCTTCGGGTCGTAGCTGTGGCTCCACCCTAATTAGAAACTTTAAAAACTACTTAAATACAAGGTGATTCATAGAATTGCTGTTAACTATGTCTAAACTACACAGCAATTATTATATCCGCTCCTCAAACCAAACTAACCAATGACTACATAATTTACCGAAGCTTAACAGGAACCACGCAGTTACAATATACAAACAAGCTAAATATTGGATATTTAAATTAGAATTATTGACTGCACTCCTTCTTTTGAGCTGGACGTGAGAATCTGCCTTTCTCCTCTCCACCGAATTTTTACTATCACCTCACTCAAATGCTTCCACCCAGCTTGCGATCCAGTCCGATTGTGTTTTACGGAGCTCTGTTTCCCTGACTCTGATTATATTTAATTTCATTATATTTGAAATTAGTCATAGTAATGGCGTCGTAACGGCACAGAAGGAGATCATTCGACCCATCGAGTCCGTGGCGGCACTCTGTGGTGCGATCCAGTCACTCCCATTCCCCGGCTCTATCTCAGTCGCCCTGCAAGTTTATTTCCCTCAAGTGCCTATCCATTTTCCCCTCAAAACACTGATTGTCTCCGCTTCTACAACTTCCGTCTGCAGCGAGTTCCAGGTCCTCACCACTCCTGCGTAAAAAAGTTTGTCCTCACATCTCCCCTGCATCTGCTGCCAAAACCTTAAATCTGTGTTCCTTAGTCCTTGTACTATCAACTCGTGGCACAGCCTTTCCCCGTTTAACCTATCCAAACCCGTCAGAATCTTGTACACCTCTGACAAATCTCACCTCAAAATCCTTTGCTGTAATGAAAACAAATCCTTATTTCTCCAACCTGTCCTTGTAGATAAGATCCCCCATCCCCGGAACCATTCTGGTAAATCTGTTCTGCAGCCTCTTAAGGGCCTTCACATCCTTCCTACGGTGTGGTGACTAGAACTGGACGCCATATTTTAGTTGTAGCCTAACCAGCGCTTTATAAAGGTTAAATATAACTTCTCAACTTTTGAACTCAATACCTCTACTTATGAAGCCCCAGGTCCCCATCTCTTTGCAGGGACCCCAACTCTTTGCAATCTATATTAACGATTTGGAGGAGGGGACCGAGTGTAACATATCAAAGTTTGCAGATGATACAAAGATTGGAGGGAAAGTAGAGAGTGAGGAGGACATAAAAAACCTACAAGGGGATATAGACAGGCTGGGTGAGTGGGCAGAGATTTGGCAGATGCAATACAATATTGGAAAATGTGAGGTTATGCACTTTGGCAGGAAAAATCAGAGAGCAAGTTATTATCTTAATGGCGAGAAACTGGAAAGTACTGCAGTACAAAGGGATCTGGGGGTCTTGGTGCAAGAAAATCAAAAAGTTAGTATGCAGGTGCAGCAGGTGATCAAGAAAGCCAATGGAATGTTGCCTTTTATTGCTAGTGGGATAGAATATAAAAACAGGGAGATATTGCTGCAGTTGTATAGGGTATTGGTGAGACCGCACCTGGAGTACTGCATACAGTTTTGGTGTCCATACTTAAGAAAAGACATACTAGCTCTCGAGGCAGTACAAAGAAGGTTCACTCGGTTAATTCCGGGGATGAGGGGGTGGACATACGAGGAGAGGTTGAGTAGATTGGGATTCTACTCATTGGAGTTCAGAAGAATGAGAGGCGATCTTATTGAAACATATAAGATTGTGAAGGGGCTTGATCGGGTGGACGCGGTGAGGATGTTCCCAATGATGGGTGAAACTCGAACTAGGGGAGATAATTTTAGAATAAGGGGCTCCTCTTTCAAAACTGAGATGAGGAGAAACTTTTTCACTCAGAGGGTAGTGGGTCTGTGGAATTTGCTACCCCAGGAAGCTGTGGAAGCTACTTCATTAAATAAATTTAAAACAGAAATAGACCGTTTCCTAGAAGTAAAGGGAATCAGGGGTTACGGGGAGCGGGCTGGCAATTGGACATGAGTTTGAGTTCGGATCGGTCAAGGCCCTGTGGGTGGCGGAGCGGGCCCAGGGGCCGAGTGGCCTGGTCCAGCTCCTGCTTCTTGTGTTCTTTAGAGTTGAGGTTGGATCAGATCAGCCATGATCTCATTGAATGGCGGAGCAGGCTCGAGGGGCCGATTGGTCTACTCCTGCTCCTATTTCTTATGTTCTTATGTTCAATATACCATGCCACCATCAGGGACATATGCATATTAACTCCCAGGTCCCTCTGTTCCTGCACACTCTTTACAACTGTGCCATTAAGTGTATATTGCCTCTGTCTGTTCCTTCTGCCAAAATGCATCACCTCACACTTCTCTATATTAATTTCCATCTGCCACTTGTCTGCCCATTCTGTTAGTTTTTCTATTTCCTGCTGTCGTCAATTGGTATCACCCTCACTGTTTGCATCACCGCCAAGTTTGGTGTCATCGGCAAATTTAGAAATTCTAATCTGTATTCCAATATCCAGCACTGACACTTGGGGAACACCACTATTATACCATCCTCCAGTCCGAAAAACAGCCATTTACCACACATCGCTGTTTTCTGTCATTGAGGCAATTCCTTATCCAAGCTGCCAATGATCCATCTATTCCAGGAGCCTCAATTTTTTAACCAGCCTTCTCTGTGGTACTTTGTCAAACGCCTTCCTAAAATCCATGTAGATAACTATCATTGCATTCCCTTCATCAATCCCCTCTGTTACTTCGTCAAATCATTCAATTAGATTAGTCAAACACGATCTCCCTTTTACAAATCCGCGTTGGCTCTCTTTAATTAGCTTAAACCTCTCCAAGTGCCCGTTAATTCTTTCATTGATTATTGTTTCTAAAACGTTACCCACCACTGATGTTGAAATTAATTAATAGCTTTTGCTTCAATGTTTTTATTGATACCTTGTGCTTTTCTGTCCTTTCCCCTATTTTTAAGTACTAAACTCTCTCACAGTGTCAGCTGCCAAGTTGAGGTCCTGCCCACGGTAACTACAACTGATGAATAGTGACCAGGGGCTAAAACCAGATGACATCACAAAGGAGCCAGGAGTCAATCACACAGCAGCCAGCGCACGCCTCGCCCACTGGCGGTATGACAGGGAGACATGGCCAGGCTCTGCTCCTGGTGCAGTCTCACTGGACTGGAGCACAGGTTGCAGGATCGGTCCAATAGTGTTGTGGCCCTGTCTCCGATTCCAGCTCCCGCCTAACGACGTCCCTTGGAGGGAGCACAGCCTCGCAACGTTAATCTTCACGACTCCTGTCTCCCGACCCCGTAATGTGAAGTCTCACAATCAAATGCCCGCGCACCACCCGTTCACGTCATCCTTCATCGAAACGAAGATCTTGCAAGCTGATTTCAGCAGGATGTGGTAAAGAGATGTTCTGCTGCTGATGGACGGAAATGTCCCAAGGGCAGTGTTGGTGCCAAAAGATAGACGAGCAAGGTGGGCTTTGGCGATTGTGACTGAACATTTCCTTCCTCTTTCGCATCACTGTGTTGTCTCTTGCACAGTCCTGCAAATGTGCTGTCAGGAAATGCAGGACATCTGAAGAACGGATCTGTTCATCAAAGAGGAGCTGAAATAAAAGAATTGAAGAGCACAAAGTTTGATGTCACACACCCGCAGTATCCCAGCAGCAAATACAGGAACATCATAATGTACAGCGGGTGCATACAGGGGGTGATCTCTAGCGTTTGCTATTAGAACCGCAGAGTTAGTGTTACAGGTTCCCAGGATCAGCTCCTGTAGTTGGGATGTTTCGGGCTCTTGTGCTGATCTCTGTGAGTGTGCGGAATGTACCTGATTGCAGACCAGTGCTGGGTACATGATTTAATTGGTCAATGAAGGTGTCTGTCAGTCTAACAGGCCAATTCCAAACAAACATTAAACTACTTATCCCAATTTGCAATCTGGATCATCTGTTATTCATCTTTGGGAGGGGTGGCAGGATGTTTAATACCTTTTTCTGAGACATTTGTCCCGTATAGTTTTTCCACTGAATGTTTGTTCCAATGCCTGGTCAGTATCCGTAGAACTGAAAGGGACAGAATAGTGATGGGTTCACCATCATCCAGGGATGGACTGAACCAGCCTGATTTCGTGCAGAATCCTACACAAAACACCAGACATCTTTGTGACAATGTCTAAAACTCTAATGTTGGAGGATAAAATAAATGGAGGTGGAATATTGTGGAAAAGAAGATGTTTTCACCGAAAAAGGAATGGAATATTTTCCACTCTAAATTTTGAGTGTCTGGTTTCAGTGTGTCAGGGAATGTGAAAAGTGTGAGTACTTTGCCTTTACAGCAGCTGACACCATACTCGGGGCTGGAGGATTCGGAATGCTGTTTAAACAGCACCAAAAATCTCATGAATTCCTGTAACGTGAAAATTTTCACGTCATTTTGGGCCTCCTTTTCTTTTTTCTAGTCCCATTCATAAATCCCGATCAGAGCGGAGCAGCTACAAATGCTATTGACACAATTACCTCGGAGGACAATTATGCCCCTGTCCCTTACCTCCCTCACATGACTATGTCTTTGCATGTTGTGGGCACAGAGGCTCCACCCCACTTCCCTAGGGGAAGCCTTGCGAATAACTGAGGTGGAGGGACAGCATCACGAGCCTCCACCACTTTTTACTTGCCTTTGACCCGGGGAAATAAGCATTCCCCAGACCCATAGAAGCGGAATATTGGGGTCTGTCTCATGTCCATCGATTCATTCTCCTGTCCATGTATGATGTGCCAGCTCCCAACTCCAGCTCCTGCCCACGGTAACTACAACTGATGAATTGTCACCAGGGGCTAAAACCTGTCTCCAGGTGACAGCACAAAGGGAGCCAGGAGCCAATCAGACAGCAGCCAGCGGAGGCCCCGCCCACTGGCGGTATGACATGGTGACATGGCCAGGCTCTGCTCCTGGTGCAGTCTCACTGGACTGGAGCACAGGTTGCAGGATCAGCCCATTAGTGTTATGGCCCTGTCTCCGAGCCCCGCTCCCGCCTAACGACGCCTCAGGCAGAGAGCACAGCCCCCAATATTTGATTTTATGACTCTTCCGTTCCAACTTCCTAATGTGGGGTCCCAGTACTCAATGTTCTTCACATCCCAATATCTCCTAATACTTTTGCTCTCCTTTGCAACTGGGAACTAAGCATTCCCCAGAATCATAGAAGAGGAATATGCGGACTTGTGTTACATCCAAACATTCCTCCTGCTTTCATTGTATGATGTAAATCTGCACCTTAATTCAATTTACCTGCCTTGATTCCACAACCATTATACCCTTGACTAACAAAAATGTATCAATCTCAGTTTTGAAATTTTCAATAAATAAACCTCAAAAGCATTTTGGGGGAGAGAGTTACAGGTTTCCATGCTGTTTTTTGTGAAGAAGTGCTTCTTCAATAATCCATGAATAGCCTAGATCTCATTTAAAGATTATGGCCCATTGTTCTCCAGAACCCCTGAAGAGGAGATCCTTTCTCTGCACCTACCCTATCAACTCATTTTAATCATCATAAACACCTCAGTTAGATCACTGGTTAATCTTCTATACTCGCGGGAATATAAGCCCAGTCTGTGCAACCTGTCCTCATAATTCAACACTTTCTGCCCCGGTATCGGTTTGGTGAATCTGCGGTGGCCGTTTGAACACTACTGTAAATGGGGTCTACCCAGAGCTTTATACAACTAACATCAATTGCACTCCTTCTTATTCTTACTCTTCAGATAAAGAACAACATTGAATTAGCCTTTATTTTAAATGATTTTTGTTACCTGTCCACTCGCTTTCAGTAAATTCTGTACTTGGACGCCTAAATCTCGCCGTTCCACCCCATATGCCACAGTTTTTATCCAATAACTTAATCAATGGACCTTTGCAACGTTCTGCTCCCATCCACACCATTTACTGTGCCACCTAACTTGATGTTGTCAACAAACGTGTATATATAGCATTCTATTTGTTCATTCAATTCGTTTATAAATATAGAGGAAAGCTGAGGCCCCAGTACTGATCACTAGGGGACAACATTACTCACATCCTTGCAATTTCAACATGTACCGATTATCCCTACTGTCTGTCTCCGATCTCCAAACAATTCGCTACCCAGGTCAATAAATTGCCTCCAATTCCATGCGCTCTCGTTTCTGTTAACAGTCTCTTATGTGTAACCTTATCGAATGCCTTCTGAAAGTAAATATAAAAGCATCCAGGGACGCTTCCTTATCTACAACTTCGGTTTTCTATTCAAAATATTCAACTCGGCTCGTTAGATACGACATAGCCTTTAAAAACCCATGCTTGTTCTCTCCGATCATCTCACATTTGTCCAAGTGCTCAGTCACTCTGTTCCTAACAACAGATTCTAGTAACATCCAATAACATACGATCGAGTAATAGGTCAATAATTTCCTCGTTTTCCTCACCTACTCTTCTTAAATAATGGAGTGACACGGAAAATTTGCCAATTCAATGATAGAATTCCAGAATCAAGAGAGATTTCTAAGATCATGACCAGATGGTCTACAATTTCTTCACCTACTTCTTTTATTACCCTGCGGTGGAAAGCTTCAGGACCTGCAGATTTGTCAAACTTCTGTTTCATTATTTCCTCCATTACCAATTATTAACTTATATTAAATCTATTAAGTTCCTCTCCTTGATGTTTTGTTAGTTTTCCTCGTATCTCTGGAAATTTATATTCACCCATTGAGTGAAGACCGTTGCAAAGTAAGTATTTAGGATGCTTGGGAACCTTGGTGTGCTGCTCGATGCCCGAAAACAGATTCCTCCCCCACGCCCAATCCATCACCAACCTTTTCCCTCGTATAGTTTTCCATTGAATGTTTATTGTAATGCCAGGTCAGTATCTGTAGAACAGAAAGGGGAAGAATAGTGATAGGGTCCACCATCCTCCAGGGATGTACTGAACCAGCCTGATTTGGATCAGAATCCAATATAAAATCCCCATAATCTTGGGGAAAATCGAGGGAAATGTGAGGTTATTCACTTTGGTCGGAAGAATAGAAAAACAGATTATTTTTTTAAATCGTGAGAAACTTTCAAATGTTGGTGTTCAGAGAGATTTGGGTCTCCTCGTGAAAGAAAAACAGAAAGCTAGCTTACAGATACAGCAAGCAAGGAAGGCAAATGGAACGTTGGTCTTCATTGCAAGTGGGTTGGAATATAAGAGAAAGGAAGTCTTGCTACAATTGTACAGGGCCTTGGTGAGACTGTGCACAGTTTTTGTCTCTCTATCTAAGGAAGGATACACTTGCCTTGGAGGCGGTGCAATGAAGGTTCACTAGATTGATTCCTTGGAAGAGAGGGCTGTCTTATGATGAGAGATTGTGTAGAATGGGCCTAAATACTCTGGAGTTTATAACAATGAGTGGTGATCTCATTTTAGCATGCAAGATGCTGAAGGGGATTGACAGGTTAAATGCTGAGAGGCTGTCTCCCATGGTTGGACAAGATTCTGAAAATAATTGAAAGGGCCGATGCTGAAAAGTTGTTTCCTTTCCTGGAGTGCCCAGAACTAGTTGTGATAGTCTCAGGATAAGGTGTAGCACATTTAAGGCCGAGATGAGGAGGAATTTTTTCACTCAGAGGGTCTTGAATCTTTAGAATTCTCTGCCCCAGCGTATTTTGAATGCTGAGTCTTTGAATATGTTCAAGGTTGAGATCGATAGATTATTGGACTCTAGTCTAATCAAGGGATATGGCGCTCGGGTGGGAAAGTGGAGTTGAGGTCGATGATCAGCCATGACCTTTTTCTATGGCGGAATAGGCTCGAGCGGCCTTATGGCCTATTTTTGCTTCTATTTCTTCAGTTCTTATGTTCTAAAACACGAATGTAGAGGTATAAAAACATAAGAACATAAGAACTAGGAGCAATAGTAGGTCACTCAGCCCCTCGAGCCTGCTCCGCTACACAATAAGTTCATGGCTGACCTGATCTTATCATCAACTTTACTTTCCCGCCCGCTCCCCATAATCCTTGACTCCCCAATAGGTGAAATATCTGTCTATCTCCGCCTTGAATATTTTCTATGGCTCAGCTTCCACAGCTCTCTCGGGTAGAGAATTCCAAAAGATTCACGAATCTCTGAGAGAAGAAATTCCCCCTCATCTGCGTTTTTATTGGGCGAGCCCTTCTTTTGAAACTATGCCCCCTAGTTCCAGATCCCCCGACGAGAGGGGACATCGTCCCTGCATCTACCCTGTCAATCCCCCTCAGAATTTTATATGTTTCAATAAGAACACCTCTCATTCTTCTAATCTCCAATGAGCATAGGCCCAACCTGCTCAATCTTCCTTCATAAGAACACCCCTTCATCTCAGGAATCAACCTAGTAAACCTTCTCTGAACTGCCTCCAATGCAATATATGCCTCCTTAAATAAGGAAACCAAAACTGAACGCAGTACCCCAGATGTAGTCTCACCAGCACCCTTTACAGCTGTAGCAAAACTTCCCTACATTTACACTCCATCCCCCTTGCAATAAAGGCAATCATTCAACTTGCCTTGATAATTTCTTGCTGTACCTGCATTCTAACATTTTGTGTTTCATGTACGAGGAGACCCAGATCCCTCTGTACTGCAGCATGTTGTATTCTCTCTCCATGTTAATAATAATTTGATTTTCATTCTTCATGCCAATATGGATAACCTCACATTTTCCCACATTATACTCCATCTGCCAAATTTTTACCCACAAACTTAACCTATCTATATCCCTTTGCATACTCTTTGTGTCCTCCTCACAACTTTCTTTCCCACCTATCTTTCTATCATCAACAAATTTTGCAAAAGTAACTCGGTCCCTTCATCAAAGTCATTAATATAGATTGTAAATGTTTGAGGCCCCAGGATAAAATGTTTTATTTTCCAAGAGATGGAGGAGGAATAACTTGGAAAAACAGATGTCTGCACTTAAAACGGATTTTAGCACCAAAAAAAGGTGGTTTGGGTTTGTGTCAGAGGTTAAAATTTTAAATATCTCAAATCCAACACCAACCCGTCCTCCTCCGGGTTTAACGGAGCTGGGACAGGGGGTGGTCAGCCAACCGCTCCCAGGAGACGGGTTCGAAATGTAAACATGTTAATGAGGCTGGCTGTCTCTGGTTTAACCTGTTTTACAGATTTAACTGTGGGTGGCTGGGTTCCCCAGTCCTCGGGAAACCCGGCAGCTGAGGGAGGTGAGGACAGCTTCGGGGAGAATGTAAATGTCTTTGCAGCAATGTTTGTGGGGCAGGAGGAGCAGTAGTGCTTCCCCCGGTCCCCCAAATCCCCCACCACAACCCCATCGGAGCCCACAACCATAGAAAGTTCCGTGGGTTGGGGATCGGACAATCCCCAGGATCGGACATCCCCCCCACTTCGTTTAAGCCCCTGGATGTAATCCATCAGGTCCAGGGGTTTTGTCAGTTTCTAGTCCCATTAGTTTCTCAAGTACTTTTTCTGTAGTGATATTAATTACTTTAAGTTCCTCACTTTTATTTGCCCCTTAACTCCCCACTATTCTTAATATGTTTTTCTGTCTTCTGCTGTGAAGACAGATACAAAATATTTGTTCAAAGCCTCTGCCATTTTCTTATTCCCCTTTATAAGTTTACCTTCTCAGCCACTAAGGGACCAACGCTTACCTTTGCTACTCTCTTCATTTTTACATACTTGTAGAAGCTCTTACAATCTGTTTTTATATTTCTGGCTAATTTACTCTCATTTTATTTTCTCCATTTTTATTAATTTTTGTTTCCGTTGCTGGTTTCTAAAGTACTCCCAATTTTCAGGTTACTACTATTCTTTACAACATTATAAGCGTCTTCTTTTAATCTAATACTATCCTTAACTTCTTTAGTTATTCACAGATGGATCACTTTTACCATGGAATTTTTATTTCTCAATGGAATGTATGTTGTTGCGAATTTTGGAATATTTATTTAAATGTTTGTCACTGCTTATCTACTGTCACACATTTAAATCTAATTCCCCAGTATCTTTAGTCCACTCGCCCCTCATAGATATGTAATTGGCTTTATTTAATTTTAAGACCATCGTTTCGGATTTAAGTATTTCACTTTCAAACGCAATGTGAAATTCTATGATATTATGATCACTCTTCCCCAGAGGATCGTTTACTATAGGATTACTGATTAACCCTGTTTCACTGCACAATACAAGATCTAAAATAATCTATTCCCTGGCTGGGTCCATGAGGTATTGCTCTAGGAAACTGTCTCGAATGCATTCCGTGAACTCTTCCTCCTGACTATCATTGCCAATTTGATTTGCCTAGTCTATATGAAGATTAAAGTCTCCGATGAATATTTTATTATCTTTGTTATAAGCTACTATTACTTGTTGATTAATATTCTGTCCAACGGTATATCTACTCTTTGGGGGGCTATAAACTAACCCCACCAGTGATGTTTGCCTCCTGTTATTTCTTATCTCCACCCATACTGATTCTACTTCCTCAACTTCCAAACCAAGATCCTTTCTCACTACTGTCCTTATACCATCCCTTATTATCACGGCTACTTCACTCCTTTTCCATTATGCCTGTATTTTAAAAACGTCAATTACCTTGCAATATTTAGTTCCCCACCGTGGTCACCTTGCAATCACGTCTCAGTAATGGCTATTAGATCAAAGCCATTTATCTTTATTCGTGCCATTAATTCATCTACCTTGTTATAAAAGCTTCGTGCATTCAGATGAAGAGCCTTTAGTTTTAACTTTTTATCATTATTTCCTGCTCTCACGTTATTTGCTGATGCACTGTTACCGTTAAACTCTCTGGCGTAGAAATTATCTGTTTACCATCACTCCATAGAGCCATGAAATGCCGAAAAATGGCGGGCAACGCTCTGTCGCCAGCTGGTGGTGGGTCCTTCGGAGGCCACCATTTTCCTGCCTCCCTTTGCGCTGCGGGTAACTGGCAGCGCCTGGAAAACAATCGTGGCATGGTGACGTCAATCGGCGTGTAACGTCACCACTCCAAACCTTGACCCAAGTGTGCAAGCAGGCTGACAGTGGCGATGCCAGCATCTCTTAAAGGGATACACATATCTTTCAGATAAGTTTGGATTTAAGATTTTGGACTCACATTTTTTTTAATTTTATCGAAGTAGTGGCTTGCTGCAATAGATATTACAAGTTATTTTCAGTGTGTAGGTAGTACTGCTGGACGCTTTCAAGGCCTCAGATGGTAAAGGAAGGCCTCTGAGAAGACAGACAATGCTGCAAATACTCAGTAGGTCAGGCAACATCCGTGGAGAGAGAACCAGAGTTCACATCTCAGGTCGAGATGTTGCCTGACCAGCTGAGCATTTAACGTTGTAATTTCAGATTTACAGCATCCACTCAGAGATGGCAGAGGAAGACACCGAAGAAGAGAAGCAGAAGGAAGGATGAAACACAGACAGCCCCTTTCTCGCTGGGATATCCAGGATGGAATCATCTGCCTGTGGTAAAAGTAACTACAACCCCAATTCCCCTTTCCACATTTATCCCACACTGTACTTTCCCTTTGTTTCTCTGAGGGACATTAGCTGAACCAGTTGGGTTCTTCATGACAATCTGATAGTTTCATGATCACCATTACTGATACTAGCTTTTTAATTCTAGATTTATTTAATTGCATTTAAATTTCCCAACTTTAATGGTGGGATATGAACTTTCGTCTACCAGGATTATTAGTCCAGTCCTTCTGAACTATTCAGTCCAGTAGCATAACCACTATGCTAGCGTACCACTGGATTGGAATGTAGCAAATGTAACCCTGCTATTCAAGAAATGAGGGAATGAGAAAACAGTGGAACCACAGGACAGTTAGCCTGATATCAGTCATAGGGAAAATGCTGGAATCCATTATTAAGGAAGTGGTAACAGGGCTCTTAGAAAATCGTATTAAGATTAGGCAGAGTCAACATGGTTTTATGAAAGGGAAATCGTGTTCAACAAATTTATTAGAGTTTTTTGAGAATGCAACTAACAGTGTTGATAAGGGGAACCAGTGGATGTAGAATATTTGGATTTCCAAAAGGCATTCAATAAGGTGCGACATAAAAGGCCGTCATGCAAGATAGGTGCTCATGGGTTTGGGGGTAATATATCAGCTTGGATAGAGGATTGGTTAAAATGTAGAATACAGAGTGTAGGGATAAATGCCTCATTTTCAGGTTAGCAGGCTGTAACTAGTGGGGTAAGGCAAGGATCAGTGCTTGGGCCTCAGCAGTTTACAATCTATATTAATTACTTAGATGAAGGTACCGAATGCAATGTATCGGAGTTGGATGACGATGCAAAGCTGGTTGGGAATGTAAACTGAGAGGAGGATGCAAACAGCCTGCAAAGAGATACAGACAGTTTAAGTTAGTGATAAATAAGGTGGCAGATGGAGTATAATGTGGGTAATTGCATGGTTATTCACTTTGGCAGGACGAATTGAAAAACAGAATGTATTTTATATGGTGAGAAACTTTTAAATGTTGGTGTTCAGGGAGATTTAGATATCTCCCTACAGGCAACACAAATGGGGAGGAATTCATTATAACCCCGTTGGGGTGCTAACACTTTGGAAGTGGAAACATTTTCGCCAGGCGCTAATGATGAGAGGCTCCCGCAAAATTCTCCAAGAAGGAAGTAGAGCGATAAATCAAGCGCTACCACTTCCCTTAGAGCTCTAAAGGGAGTGAGGAGGCGGTATCGGCAGAGCGCTGATCAATGTTCCATGCAGCGCTGCCGGATTCGCAGCCTCGCAAGGCTGGCTGTACTAAAAGTAGATAAGTCACCAGGACCAAGGGGATGCATCATGGCATCCTGAGGGAAGTGCAGGAAGTAATCGCGGAGGTACTGGCCAGCGTCTTCCAAACCTCCTTACATACAGAGGTGGTGCCAGAGGACTGGACAATTGCAAATGTTACATCCTTGTTCAAAAAGTGTGTAAGGATAAACCCAACAACTAAAGGCCAGTCAGTTTTACCTCGGGAGTGGGCAAGCTTTCAGAAACGATAATCTGGGACTAAATTAACAGTCACCTGGACAACTGTGGATTAATTAGAGAAAGCTAGCATGGATTTTTTAAAGGCAAATCGTGTTTAATTAACTTGATCGGGTTTTTTGATGAGCTAACAGGGAGGGTTGATGAGGGCAATGTGGTTGACGTGGTGTACATGGACTTCCAAAAGATTAGGATCTGGAATGCATTGCCTGAGAGGGTGGTGGAAGCAGACACAATTGTGGCTTTCAAAAGGGAGTTCACAGAATCCCCACAGTGCAGATAGAGGCCATTTCAGCCCATCGAGCCTGCACCGACACATATCCCACGTAACCCCACGTATTTAATCCCCCTAACAAAAAGGGTCAATTTATCATAGCCAAATCAACCTATCCCGCACATCTTTGAACTGCAGGAGGAAACAGGAGCACCCGGAGGAAACCCACGCAGACACAGGGAGAATATGCAAACTCCACACAGATAGTCACCCGAGGCTGGATTCGAACCCGGTGTTCCTGACGCTGTGAGGCAACAGTGCTAACCACTATGCCACCGTGTTCGCTAAGCACGTGAAGGAAAATAAATTGCAGGGCTACGTAGAGAGGACGGGGGATTGGGACGAGCTGAAGTGCTCTTGCAGAGATCTGGCACAGGCACGACGGGACGAATGGGCTCCTTCCGTGCTGTAACCATTCTATGATTTATATTTCAGTTACCGGCATCTGCAGTGTTCTGTCTTTGTATGTATAGAGAAATAGATGTCTGTGTTTCTATTTTCCAGTATAAGACGACTAATGTCCACGCCCAAAATGATAACCTTTATTCTTTCGTCCACAGATGTTGCCTGACCTGCTGCGAGTTTCCTGCATTTTCTGGTTTTTAATTCTGGTTGCAATATTTTGATTTTTGTTGCAGTGCTGTGGGACCTTGTCCAGTTATGTAACACAGCAAAAGGTGTAAGCTTGCACTCTAATTTATTGCAGAATACAGCATGCCCCTGGGAAAGTTACAGATTATAAAGAACAGCTGGGAAACTCCTGCTCTAAGTAATGGTCAGCATGCCATACACAAGGCTGAGTGACTTTATTGTGCAGCCTCCAGGCATCACCCTGAGAACTGTCAAAAGTACACGCAAAGTGTGTTACTCCGGAACAGAAATTACCTGTCTCGCCCGCTCCATCTGCTGCTGTTCTGGAAGTTTGCACTGACACACTCCAGGCTGATTACAATGAGAGTTTTAAATTATTATTTAGTGCTTGATGAATGTTAATTTCTTTCCTGTCTCTACCGCCCGGACTGTGTTTGTATCTGTCTGTCTTTCTTTGTCTCTGTCTCTCTGTTTATATCCGTCATTCTCAGCCTTTCTTTCTGTTTCTTTTTCAGTCTTATTACTTCAAGTCTTTTTAAATTTCCGTCTCTCTAGCACTGATGTATCTCTCTTTTTATCTCATTTATTTCCTTTCTCTCTCTCTCTCTCTCACTCGGCATCGTTATATTCCTGCACGTCGACGTAGAATATAATAAGGTCATTCCCCATATTATCAGTCCCCATATATCCTTACTGACCATTGTACTATCAGTCCCCATGTATACTTACTGACCAGTGTATTATCAGTCCCCATGTATACTTACTGACCATTGTATTATCAGTCCCCATGTATCCTTACTGACCATTGTATTATCAGTCCCCATGTATACTTACTGACCATTGTATTATCAGTCCCCATGTATCCTTACAGACCATTGTATTATCAGTCTCCATGAATACATACTGACCATTGTATTATCAGTCCCCATGTAACCTTACTGACCATTGTATTATCAGTCCCCATGTATACTTATTGACCATTGTATTGTCAGTTCCCATGTATCCAAACTGACCATCGTATTATCAGTTCCCATGTAACCTTACTGACCATTGTATTATTAGTTCCCATGTATCCTTCCTGACCATTGTATTATCAGTCCCTAAGAATCCTTACTGAACATTGTCTTATCAGTTCCATTTTTCCTTACTGACCATTGTATTATCAGTCCCCATGTATCCTCACTGGCAATAGATTTATCAGTTCAATTCATCCTTACTGTCCATTGTATTATATGTCCCCATGTATCCTTACTGACCATTGTATTATCAGACCCCATGTATCCTTACTGACCATTGTATTATCAGTCCCCATGTATCCTTACTGACCATTGTATTATCAGTCCCCATGTATCCTTACTGGCCATTGTATTATCAGTCCCCATGCTTCCTTACTGACCATTGTATTATCAGACCCCATATATCCTTACTGGCCATTGTATTATCAGTCCCCATGTATCCTTACTGACCATTGTATTATCAGTCCCCATGTATCCTTACTGGCCATTGTATTATCAGTCCCCATGTATCCTTACTGACCATTGTATTATCAGACCCCATGTATCCTTACTGGCCATTGTATTATCAGTCCCCATGTATCCTTACTAACCATTGTATTATCAGACCCCATGTATCCTTACTGGCCATTGTATTATCAGTCACCATGTATCCTTACTGACCATTGTATTATCAGTCCCCATGTATCCATACTGACCATTGTATTTTCAGTGCCCATGTCTCCTTCCTGACCATTCTATTATCATTCCCCATGTATCCTTTCTGACCAGTGTATTATCAGTCCTCATGTATCGTTACTGACCATTGTATTATCAGTCCCCATTTATCCTTCCTTAACATTGTAGTATCAGCCATCATGTATCCTTACTGACCATTATATTATCACTCCCCGTGTATCCTTACTGACCATTATTATATCAGTCTGCAAGTGTCCTTACTGAACTTTGCATTATCAGTTCCATGTATCCTTACTGCTCATTGTATTATCAGTTCCATGTATCCTTACTGACCATTGTATTATCAGTTCCATGTATCCTTATTGACCATTGTATTATCAGTTCCATATATCCTTACTGACCATTGTATTATCAGTTCCATTTATCCTCACTGACCATTGTATTATCAGTTCCACATATCCTTACTGACCATTGTATTATCAGTTCCCATGTATCCTTACTGACCATTGTATTATCAGTCCCCGTGTATCCTTACTGACCATTGTATTATCAGTTCCATTTATCCTCACTGACCATTGTATTATCAGTTCAATGTATCCTTCCTGACCATTGTATTATCAGACCCCATGTATACTTACTGACCATTGTATTATCAGGTCCCATGTATCCTTACTGATCATTTTATTATTAGTTACATGTATCCTTACTGACCATTGTATTATCAGTACAATGTATCCTTACTGACCATTGTATTATCAGTTCCATGTATCGTTACTGACCATTGCGTTATTAGTTCCATGTATCCTTACTGACCAATGTAATGCCAGCCCCCATATATCCTTACTGACCATTGTATTATCAGTCCCCATGTATCCTTACTGACCATTGTATTATCAGTCCCCATGAATCCTTACGGACCATTGTATTATCAGTCCCCATGTATCCTTACTGACCATTGTATTATCTGTCCCCATGAATCCTTACTGACCATTGTATTATCAGTCGCCATGTATCCTTACTGACAATCGTATTATCAGTTCCCATGTATCCTTACTGACCATTGTATTATCAGTTCCCATGTATACTTCCTGACCATTGTATCATCAGTCCCGAAGAATCCTTACTGAACATTGTATTATCAGTTCAATGTATCCTTCCTGACCATTGTTTTATCAGACCCCATGTATCCTTACTGACCATTGTATTATCAGGTCCCAAGTATCCTTACTGATCATTTTATTATTAGTTACATGTATCCTTACTGACCATTGTATTATCAGTACAATGTGTCCTTACTGACCATTGTATTATCAGTTCAAAGTATCGTTACTGACCATTGTAATGCCAGACCCCATATATCCTTACTGACCATTGTATTATCAGTCCCCATGTATCCTTACTGACCAATGTGTTATCAGTCCCGATGTATCCTTACTGATCATTGTATTATCAGTCGCCATGTATCCTTACTGACCATCTTATTATCAGTTCCCATGTATCCTTACTGACCATTGTATTATCAGTTCCATGTATCCTTACTGACCATTGTATTATCAGTTCCCATGTATCCTTACGGACCATTGTATTATCTGTCCCCATGAATCCTTACTGACCATTGTATTATCAGTCGCCATGTATCCTTACTGACCATCGTATTATCAGTTCCCATGTATCCTTCCTGACCATTGTATCATCAGTCCCGAAGAATCCTTACTGAACATTGTATTATCAGTTCCATGCATCCTTACTGACCATTGTATTATCGATCCCCCTTTATCCCTAAAGTTCAATGCATTATCAGTCCCCATGTATCCTCACTGACAGTAGTTTTATCAGTACAATTTATCATTACTGTCCATTGTATTATCAGTCCCTGTGTATCCTTACTGACCTTTGTATTTTCAGTCTCCATGTACCCTACTGAACATTATTTTATCAGTCCCCATTTATCATCACTGAGCATTGTATTATCAGTTCCCATGTATCCTCACTGATCATAGTATTGTCAGTCCCCGTGTTTCCTTCCTGAACATTAATTTGTCCGTCCCCATGTATCCTTACTGACCATTCTATTATCAGTCCCCATGTATCCTTACTGACCATTGTATTATCAGTCCCTCTGTATCCTTTCTGACCATTGTATTATCAGTTCCCATTTATCCTTACTGACCATTGTATTATCAGTCCCCATGTATCCTTACTGACCATTATATTATCTGTCCTCGTGTATCATTCCTGTCCATTGTATTATCAGTTCCATGTAACATAGTGGTTAGCACTGGTGCCTCACAGCGCCAGAGACCCGGGTTCGAATCTGACCTCGGGTGACTGTCTGTGTGGAGTTTGCACATTCTCCCCGTGTCTGCGTGGGTTTTCTCCGGGTGCTCCGGTTTCCTCCCACAGTCCAAAAATGTGTGGGTTAGGTTGATTTGGCTATGATAAATTGACCCTTAGTGTGTTAGGGGGGATTAAATATGTGGGGTTATGGGGATAGGATGGGATATGTTAGGGGGAATTAAATACGTGGGGTTACGGGGGTAGGGTGGGATATGTGTACTGTGGGGATTAAAGCAGGGACAGGGTACTGGATTTGGATGATCAGCCATGATCGTATTGAATGGCGGAGCAGGCTCGACGGGCCGAATGGCCTACTCCTGCTCCTAGATTCTATGTTTCTATGTTTCTATGTAACCTTTCTGACCATTGTATTATCAGTTGCCAATTATCCTTACTGACCATTGTATTATCAGTTCCCGTGTATCCTTCCTGAACTTTAATTTATCAGTCCCCATGTATCCTTACTAACCATTGTATTTTCAGTCCCCATGTCTCCCTACTGACCATTCTATTATCAGTCTCTATGTATCCTTTCTGAACATTTTATTATCAGTCCCCGTGCATCCTGACTGACCATTATATTGTCGGTCCGCAAGTATCCTTACTGAACTTTGTATTATCAGTTCCATGTATCCTTACTGCTCATTGTATTATCAGTCCCCATGAATCCTTACGGACCATTGTATTATCAGTCCCCATGTATCCTTACTGACCATTGTGTTATCAGTCCCGATGTATCCTTACTGATCATTGTATTATCAGTCGCCATGTATCCTTACTGACCATCTTATTATCAGTTCCCATGTATCCTTACTGACCATTGTATTATCAGTTCCATGTACCCTTACTGGCCATTGTATTATCAGTTCCATGCATCCTTATTGAGCATAGTATTATCAGTTCCATGCATCCTTACTGACCATTGTATTATCAGTCCCGTGTATCCTTACTGACCATTGCATTATCATGCCCCATGTATCCTTACTGACCATTGTATTATCATGCCCCATGTATCCTTACTGTCCATTGTATTGTCAGCCCTCATGTATCCTTACTGACCATTGCATTATCAGTCCCTATGTATCCTTACGGACCATTGTATTATCAGTCCCTATGTATCCTTACTGACCATAGTATTATCAGTCCTCATGTATCCTTACTGACCATTGTATTATCAGTTCAATGTATCCTTACTGATCAGTGTATTTTAAGTCCCCATGTATCCTTCCTGTTCACTGTATTACCAGTTACATGTATCCTTACTGACCATTGTATTATCAGTCCCCATGTGTACTTTCTGACCGTTTTATTATCAGTCCCCATGTATCCTTACTGACCATTGTATTATCAAATCAATGTATCCTTACTGATCATTGTATTATCAGTTACGTTTTATCTTTACTGATAATTGTATTATCAGCCCCCAGATAACCTTACTAACCACTATGTTATCAGCCCCCATATATACTTACTGATCATTGTATTATCAGCTCCCATGTATCCTTACTGTCCATTGTATTATCATTCCCCATTTATTCTTACTGACCATTGTATTATCAGCACACATCTATTCTTACTGATCATTGTTTTATCAGCCCCCATGTATCCTTACTGTCCATTGTATTATTATTCCCCATGTATCCTTACTGATCATTGTATTATCAGTCCCCATGTATCCTTACTGATCATTGTATTATCAGTTACCATGTATCAATACTGATCATTGTATTATCAGTTCGCATGTATCCTTTCTGAACATTGTATTATCAGTCCCCATGTATCCTTCCTGAACATTGTATTATCAGCCCTCATGTATCCTTACTGACCATTGTATTATCAGCCCCCATATATCGTTACTGACCATTGTATTATCAGTTCCATGTCACCTTTCTGACCATTGTATTATGAGTTCCCATTTATCCTTACTGACGATGGTATTATCAGTCCCCATATATACTTACTGATCATTGTATTATCAGCTCCCATGTATCCTTACTATCCATTGTATTATCATTCCCCATGTATCCTTACTGACCATTGTATTATCAGCACACATCTATTCTTACTGATCATTGTTTTATCAGCCCCCATGTATCCGTACTGTCCATTGTATTATCATTCCCCATGTATCCTTACTGATCATTGTATTATCAGTCCCCATGTATCCTTACTGATCATTGTATTATCAGTTACCATGTATCAATACTGATCATTGTATTATAAGTTCGCATGTATCCTTTCTGAACATTGTATTATCAGTCCCCATGTATCCTTCCTGAACATTGTATTATCAGCCCTCATGTATCCTTACTGACCATTGTACTTTCAGTCCCCTTGTATCCTTACTGACCATTGTATTATCAGTTCCATGTCACCTTTCTGACCATTGTATTATGAGTTCCCATTTATCTTTACTGACGATGGTATTATCAGTCCCCATGTATCCTTACTGACCATTGTATTATCAGTCCCCATGTATCCTTACTGACCATTGTATTATCAGTCCCCATGTATCTTTACTGATCATTGTATTATCAGCCCCCAGGTAACATTACTGACCACTATATTATCAGCCCCCATAAATCCTTACTGAACATTGTTTTATCAGCCCCCATGTATCCTTATTGTCCATTGTATTATCATTCCCCATGTATCCTTACTGACCATTGTATATTCAGCCCACATCTATTCTTACTGACAATTGCATTATCAGTTCCCATGTATCCGTACTGTCCTTTGTATTATCAGTCCCGTGTATCCTTACTGACCATTGTATTATCAGCCCTCATGTATCCTTACTGACCATTGCATTATCAGTCCAATGTATCCTTACTGACCATTGCATTATCAGTCCCCATGTATCCTTACTGACCATTGTATTATCAGTCCCGTGTATCCTTACTGACCATTGTATTATCAGTCCTCATGTATCCTTACTGACCATTGCATTATCATTCCCCATGCACCCTTACGGACCATTGCATTATCAGTCTCCATGTATCCTTACTGACCATTGTATTATCAGCCCTCATCTATCCTTACTGACCATTGTATTATCAGTCCCCATGTATCCTGACTGACCATTGTATTATCAGTCCCCATTGATCTTCAATGACCATTGCATTATCTGTCACCATGTCCCCTTACTGACCAAGCATTAATTAAATGAAGCTGCTCACTTGACATTCATGCTGTTAGATTGCGGGATTCACTATTTCTGTTTTTAACAATAGTGTTTAAAATAATGTATTTGGTTTTGAATGATTTCACTTGCTCTGAATGCCACGTTGCTTTTAATACATTGTGCAATAGAAAGTGACGGCATGAAAAGGGCAAGACAACTTGTTTGTTCAGTGACTGTAATTAATGTCAATCAGTGTGTAGTTTAATTGTCTCACTGGAGAGTTCCCGCAGGCTATAAAAAGTACAGTTTTCAGTGTGTCCATCAGTGTTTTCCTGAGTGTGGTCTCCAACACAAATAGCGACCATTGGATCTCACAGAAAATGAGATACATATTCTGGGAGATTCCACCTGAACACCGGATACGGCGGGCATTTTATGATGTGCAAAGTATTTATTATCCGCTCCTCGCTGCTGTTGGAGTTCCTGGTAAGTCATTATTTCACCAATTATTTATGTAAACAGTGTTTTACTGTATTTTCTGTCCTTGCGCTTTCGACCTGGTTATTAAATGTATTCAATTTAATCCTCTTGTTCTATGTCTGGTATTGCACCGTGTTTCTGTCAAGTAATATTTGATCAATTGCCGATTCACTGCTCCCAGTTCAAGGAAGAGTTTGTACTTTTCATGACTTGCTTCCACTGATATTCTTTTACAGGATGTGACTGTTATTTGACTTTTTTTACACAAGACATGTTAATAATCGAATCTCTTTATTGAAGAGTTTGCTCTCTGCACTGAACCCTGGTATCGGATCAGACATATGTGTTCAGGGGTAACAGGAGTTTTAAGGTCCGCTGGATATAGTTAATGACACTGATCTGTGGAAACCAGCGCTGACTGATAGATCACAAATACACTGAAATATGGGACAATATCCACCAATGATTCAGCTCCAGGCAGCTGTCTTACATTCCACCGTTTCCCGCTCTGTCTCACGGTCACTGATTCCAGATGGTCAGGACAGGATTAAACTGTAATATATGTTCCAGTAAAATGTCTATTCAGTTGTGTTTGAACTGATTTATTTCCGTTGTTCAGCCGCAGTTCAGGAGATCTCGGTGAGGTCCGCACGGACTGTCGAACATCTCCTGTTGATGGGAATTATTTCAGCCGATTGAGAACGATGGACCGAGTAGTGAAATCTTTAGATATTTCCAGTCTGATAATCGCTTTAGCAATTGGTGATAATTCAGTTCTCACAGCAGGTGAAAGACAGCAGGTTAACACGGCTCCAGCTGTGTGCAGACAATTTCTGCATCCTTACCGTGACATCTTACATAGAATTACATGGGATATTTGGCACAGTAACAGGTCATTCGGCCCAACCAGTCCTTGCCGGCGTTTATGCTCTACTCGAGCCTCCTCCCATCTTTCCTCATCTAAATCTATCAGCATAGCCCTCTATTCCCTTCTCCCCTCATATGTTTCTCTAGCCTCCCCTTAAATGCACCGATACTATTCGCTTCAACCACTCCCTGTGGTAGTGAGTTCCACATTCTCACCACTCTCTGGGTAAATAACTTTCTCCTGAATTTCATATTGGATTTCTTGATGACTATCTTATATTCAAGGCCTCTAGTTATGTTCTTCCCCAGAAGTAGAAACATCCTCTCTGTATCCACTCTATCACAATTTTTCATAATTTTAATTAACTCTATTAGACAAGAGAAAGCAGACCCAGCCTGTCCATCCTTTCCTGCCATGTATACCCTCTCATTTCTGGTATCATCCTTGTGAATCTTCTCTGCACCCTCTCCAGTGCCTCTACATCCTTTTTATAATATGGCGACCAGAACTGTACGCAGTACTCTAAGTGTGGTCTAACCAAGGTTCGATGCATGTTTAGCATAACTTCCCTACTTTTTAATTCTATCCCATTAAAAATAACCCCCAGTGCTTGGTTTGATTTTTTTATGGCATTGCTCACCTGTGTCGCAACTTTCAGTGATTTGTGTATTTGTATACCGATGTCGCTTTGTTCCTCTACCCTACAAAGACTCGCACCCTCCAAGTGATAATTGACCTCCCTATTCTTCCTACCAAAATGTAATACCTCGCATTTATCTGTGTTTAACTTCATTTGCCAATTATATGCCCATTCTGCAAGTTTATTAATGTGCTCCTGAAATTTGTTGCAGTCCACCTCAGTATTGACTATCTCCCCCAATTTGGGGTCATCCGCAAATTTAGAAATTGAATCCAAAGTCTAAATCGTTAATGTACATTGTGAATAGCAGTGGTACCAGCATGGATCCTTGAGGAACACCACGAACCACCTGCTGCCACTGTGAAGAGCTCCCCTTTACTCCTACTCTCTGTTTTCTGTCTTGAAGCCATCAAGCAATCCATTTTGCCACTTGTCCCCAGACTCTGCATTCTCTGACCTTATTCATCAGTCTATTATGAGGTACTTTATCGAAGGCCTTATGAAAATCTCGATAAATTACATCTATTGCATTACCATTGTCTACTCTCTCTGTTAGCTCTTCAAAAATGTCAATAAGACTGGTCAAGACTTTCCCTTTTGAAATCCATGCTGACTATTCATCATTCTATTTTCGGTTTGTAGATGTTCTTATATTTTCTCCTTTCGTCGGAATTCCATTGTTTTCCCGACCACTGATGTTAAGCTGACTGGTCTATAATTCCCTGGACATGTTCTATCCTCCTTCTTAAATGTCGGTATTATGTTAGCTATCCGCCAGTCCACTGGCACTACACCTTTTTCTAACGAATTATTAAATATGCGTATTAATGCCTGTGCTATCTCTTCCCTAGATTCTTTTAAAATGCCTGGATGCAGTCCATCTGGACATGGGGTTTTAAGCTCTTTGAGTTTGATTAGTTTATTTAATATATCCCCATTGTTAATTTAAATGCATTTATCTCGTTACTAATCTCATCATCCAATGTCATGAACACCGGTTCTATCTCCCTGGTAAATACTGAAGCAAAATAATTATTTAAATTGCTGCTGTCTCTCTATCGCTACCTGAGGTATTGTCCTGACTATCCCTTAATGGCCATATTTCCATCACAACAGTCCTTTTTATTGATGTCCCTGTAAAATATTCTACTATTTTGTTTTATGTTCCTTGATAATTTAATGTAACAGTTCATCTTTGCCTTCCTAATTGTTTTTTTTCCAATTCTCTCCTAATCTTTTCGTATTCTCCCTTATCATGCACTCCACTGCTGTCTATGTACTTAATGTACGCCCCTTTCCTTACGCCTCCCTGGCCACAGACTCCTTTCCCCTCCCTGTCCACAGACTCCATTCGCCTCCCCGGACAAAGTTTCCATTCCCCTCCCTGGCCACAGACTCCATTCCCTTCCTGACCACAGACTCCATTCCCCTCCCTGAACACAGAATCCATTCCCGTCCCTGGACACAGACTCCCTTCCCCTCCCTGGCCACAGACTCCATTCCCTTCCCTGAACACAGGCTCCATTCCCCTCCCTGAACACAGAATCCATTCCCCTCGCTGGACACAGACTCCCTTCCCCTCCCTGGACACAGACTCCATTCCCTTCCCTGACCACTCACTCCATTCCCCTCCCTGGACAAAGACTCCATTCCCCTTCCTGGATACAGACACCATTCCCTTCCCTGGACACAGTCTCCATTCCACTTCCTGGATACTGTCTCAGGCAATTTGCAACTGCCGTTTATAATTCTACCCCCAATTAATTCTTTTTTACAAAGTGTTCTTGTGATGTGGGTGAGTCTGGCTCCATTTATTGTCCATCCCAAGTGGACTGAGAAGCTGTTGGTGGATCTTCTCCTTGAGGGGAAGTAGTTCTTCTGCTGACGATGTTCCCACGTGGTGTTAGTTGGGGAATTCCGGTGTACTGACTGAGAACTGATGAAGGGACCTGGATATATGTCCAAGTTAGGATTGTAATTTGGACCTGATGCCTCTCACGACAGAACTGCTCTTCTCCTCGCTGTAAAAATCATGAGGCGGGGGGGGCGGGCAGGGGCTACCGAAGTAACCTCGGTGAGTTGCCGCAGTGCATGCTGTCGAACGTACTTACTGCAGCCACAAAGCTGGAGGGAGTGGATATTGAGTTTAGTGGCACACGGACACCGCTCAAACAAACTCCTCTGTCCTGGTTGGTGTTGAGCTTCTTGTGTGTGGTTGTGGATGCACCAACCACGTGAGTGGTGATTATTACATCACATTTCTGAACTGAGGCTTTGGGGCTCAAGCTGTAAGATCGTGAGATCTGTAAGAGCCGTAATTTATATGTAAATTGTCCGTGACTTGAACAAACCACTCCTGGTACAGGTATAATGTGTATAATTATAACAGATTTGTTAAGCCCATTACATTTAGTACAAAGATGTAATACTTAACAAGATGAATCACAATCCGTTCCTCGAAACCCCAGTAGCGTGCCCACCAGGTGCATGTGACGCTGTCTCTTTTCTCAGTCTTGCTGTGTTCTGTTGACTGAAGTTTTCTCTTCCTCAGGTTTCGCGCTGCTTCCAGTGTTCAATAACTGTTCATTTATAACTTTTTCTCCCCTCAAAATACTTGTCAACTTGCAGCTGCTTTGTTTCTTGTTGCCAATTCCTGACCTTCAATAGTACGGTCTATGATTCCTTCCCTTTTTCTGAATGAGCTTTTCTATGAGAACTTTTACAGAAACAAACTTCCCACGAATTACGACAGATGTATTTTGCCTTTCACACAGCCTATGATCTAGCCGGCTCTGAAACTTCAGCGATAAGGAATGTTAGGTGTTGAAAACCCTCTATCTTACTTTGAAACGTAATTAATGTTTGTCCTTCACTGGCTTCTTTTTTTTAACATATCAGAAAATCTACAACACCTCAGCACTATTCTCGCAGTTAACATAATGTTGGCTTAATTTTACCATCATGCTTTACTTCTCAGACATGTCTTTTTAACTAAGGTTATACATATCGTAACAGAGATTTTATGCTTCTAACATACATTATTATATATCATAGTAATTTTAAGAAAAGCATTACATTTAAAACATTATCAAATCATACATATAAGCTCTATTCTACAAGGCAGTGAGTCACTACTCACAGAGTGCCCAGACTCTGCCCTGCTCTTGGAATCACGGTGTTGATATGGCTGGTCCAGTTCAGCTTCCGGTCAATGGTGATCACCAAGTGTTTATGGTTGGGGACTGGGTGAAGTTCAAGGGGAGGTGGGCGGTCTATGTTTTAATCAATATACATGGTAGTTGCGAAATTGGCTTGTTACCTGCCGCATATCAGCCCAATCCTGGATGTTGTGCAGATCTTGCTATCGGAGGAGTTTTAAATGCCGCTGAAAAACGGCAGAAACATCAGTGTGTGGACCCACTCCTGACCTTATGACGGCGGAAGACCATTGATGAGGCAGCTGGTGGTGACTGCTCTGAGGACACTTAACTGAGGTACGACAACAACGACCACTTTCCTTGTAGCAGAGATGATCGCAGTCATTGGAGAATTCCCCCCTTGGACCCCCATTGAAACGATGTCTGTATCAAGGCTGTGATGAGGTTTGCATCCGTGTGTTTCAGGCAGAACCCAAACTGAGTATCGGTGAGCCGGGTATTGGTGAGTAGATGCGACTTCACGGCACTACTTATAACTCCTCAATCACTTTACTGATAATAAATAGTAAAATGATAGGGAAGTAATTGGCCTCTTTATATTTGCCCCAATTTTGTTGATAAGCTTTACCTCGACAATCTTTCACTTTTTTTCGGTAGATGTCAGTATCATTACCGGAACAGCGAGGCGAGGGGCGCGCCTCACGCTGAATTTCAAATTCCAAACTTTATAGTCTTTGGCCCTCCATTTACCACGACTTTTCTGCAGCTACCGATCTGCTCAATCACTCACTCACCTATACCTTTGATGCCCCTGTCCCCATTAAATCTTGACTCTCTCTGGTCATTCCCCCTGGTATGGCCCTCATCTCAGCTTCCTTAAGTCGAAGCGACACATACTTGAACGTCTATTGCAGTCAAGTAGCTTAACCATTGATCGCCAGATCTGGCTGGATCACATAAAGCACTATTGGGTCCACACCCTCAACTCCAACAACAAGTGTGAGGAGCTCATGAACTTGTTTGTTATTAAGATTGAGACCATCCATTTAGCTGCCTCTGCTACTTCCCTCCCTTCCCCTAGCCCACCGGGCCAAACTTCCCCGTAGATTACCCTCCCCCCGCCCCCCCCCCCGCACCCACCGCCCATAGCCCAGAACTCGCATATTTTTCTAGTTTGTTTCCTAGTTCGCCTCATGTCCTCTCCGAACTCATCTTGTCCATGAGACCCACCTCCTGCTCCCTCATCCCTATTCCCACCTAACCGCTAACTGCCCAACTTCCCTGCCTGGCCCCCGTGTTATCCAGTACTGTTAACCGTTCCCTCTCCTCAGGTACTGTCCCCTCCCCCACACAACTGCCGTCATCACACCCCCTCATCAACATGCCAACCCTTCACTCCTCTATCGTTGCAAACTACCGCACCATCTCAAACCTCCCTTTCCACTCCAACGTCATCGAAAATGTTGTCGGCTCCCAAATCCGTGTCCAGCTTTCCCGCAGCTGCATGTTTGAATTCCTCCAATGAGGTTTCCACCCCTGCCTCTGTACTGAAGCGGCCCTTATCAAAGTCACAAATGGAATCCCTATGTGACTGTGGCTGTTGTAAACTATCGCTTCTGATCCTTCTAGATCATCTACAGCCTTTGACACAGTTGACCACTCCATCCTCCTCCAACGCCTCTCCACCGTCGTCCAGCTGGGTGGGACTGCAGTCACCTGGTTAGAATCTTATCTATCTCATCGTAGCCTGAGAATCACCTGCAACGGCTTCTCTTCCCGCTCCCTCACCGTTACCTTTGGAGTCCCTCAAGGACTTATCACTGATTGGTCTCACTGCTTCTCTGACATCCAGTACTGGATGAGCAGAAACTTCCTCCAAATAAATATGTGGAAGACCAAAGCCAATATCTTCGCTTCCCGCCAAAAACTCCGTTCCCGAGCCACCAATTCCATCCCTGTCCGTGACAACTGTCTGAGACTGAACCAGACTCTTCGCAAACTTGGTGTCGTATTTAACCCCGAGATGTGCTTCTGACCACATATCCGCTCCATCACCAAGACCGCCTACTTCTACCTCTGGATCATCGCCCGACTCTGTCCTTGCCTCAGCTCATCTGCTGCTGAAACTCTCATCCATGCCTTTATCACCTCTAGACTTGACTATTGCAATGCTCTCCTGGCCGGCCTCTCATCTCCACTCTACATAAACTTGAGCTCAAACAAAACTCTGCTGCCCATAAACAAACTCACACCAAGTCCCGTTAACTCATCACCCCTGTGCTCACTAACCTACATTGGCTCCCGGCCAGGCAACGCCTCCATTTTAAAATTATTTTCCTTGTTTTCAAATCCCACCGTGGCCTCGCCCATCCCTATCTCCGTTACCTGCTCCAGCTCTCCAAGCCTTCACGATCTCTGCGCTCCTCCAATTCTGTCCTCTTGCAGTCTCCTATTTTAATCGCTCCACCTTTGGTGGCCATGGCTTCAGCTGCCCAGGCCCTAAGCTCTAGAAATCCCCACCTAAAGCTCCAAGCCTGTCTCTCCTCCTTTAAGACACTCCTTAAAACCTACCTCTTTGGCCAAGCCTTTGGTCATCTGTCCTAATATCTCCTTACCTCGCTCGGTGTCAATTTTTATTTGTTAACGCTCCTGTGAAGCACCTTGGGACGTTTAATTACGTTAAAGGAGCTTTGTTGTTGTTGTTGCTGTCGTTGTTGTCAATGACATCACCGGAACAGCAGATGAGGAGAGCGGCGAGCTCAGGTGCGCAGGTCTTCAGCACTACATCCGGGATGTTGTCAGGGTCAACAACCTTCACTGTGTCCAGTTCATTCAGCTGCTTCTGAACATCACATGGACTGAAACGCATTAGCTTGATGCTGTTCACTGTGATGGGGGAGAGCTCAAGAGTAATGACTAGGTCCGTCCATTCACCACCTTTGACTGAAAGGACTGTCGATCGCATCGAACTCCATTCCTGCTATCAAGTGCAGGTTTGCCCTATTTTTGAGGATGGTGATGTTTATGGAACCCCCTTCTCCTGTCGGTTACCTAATTGTCCACCACCAATCTCGGCTGGATATGATTGAGCTACAGAATATTGCTCTGATCCCCTTGTTGTGGGACCACATATCTCTGTACATATCCTGCTGCCTTTGGTCTTCAGCATGCAGATAGCGCTGTGTGATACCTTCATTAGCTTTGTCAGTCTAAGGTATGCCTGGTTATGTTTTCGGCACCGCCCTCTACACTGTACTACAATTTGTCTCATGGCTCATTTCTGAGGAAAGGTCATCGACCTGAAACGTTAACTTTATCTTTCTCTCTCCACAGATGCTCCCTGACCTGCTGAGGGGTTCCAGCTGTTTGTACTTTTGATTTCCTGGCATATTGGTATTAATGGAGTGATGGATGTGTCAGGCCTTTAGATTATAGATTGTGGTGGTTCACTATTCTATTGTTTGTGGACCAAAGCACCCGGTGGAGCTCAATTTTGGCGTCACTATTCAGATCCACTGACCGGTGTGGGGAACCATTTTGGTCCCACTGACCCTGGATGTTCCGCCACACTACTTGATGGCGGAAGTCCACACGGTGGAGATGAGATGCTGTTTTCTATTGTGGTGCCATTTTTCTACTAAATCTATAGTGGACAGTCGTGTCTGCGACAAGCAGTTTGGTGAAGATAACGTCAAGTAGGTTACTGCCTTGTGCTGGTTCACTCGCCACCTGACACAGGCCCAGTCTGGCATCTGTTTCCTTCAGGACTCCCTCAGCTCGGCCAGTGGTGGTACCCCCGGGTCACTCTTGGTGTTGGACATGGAGTTCCGCAACCGGAGTGTATTTTGGGTACTTGTTTCCCTGAGAGAGTCTTCCAAGTTAAGTTCATCAGTTGAGGGGACAGTAGGTAGTGACCGGCAGGAGGTTGCCTTGACCTTATTTGACCTGAAGCCCAGAGACGTCATGAGCTCCAGAGCCGGTGCTGAGGACTCCCAGGGGATTTCCACCCGGCCGTATATAACTGTGACCCATCACCAAGTGGGGTTCCCTCCTCACCGCCAATCGCATTGGCTCCTGGTGCCCCAAATCCACAAATTAAATCTCCTCATTCTTCTGTTTAAATGCCCTCATTGTCTTGCTGATCATTTTCACTGCAACTTCATCAAGCCCTACAGCACCCCGCCCACCGCGAACTTTCCATTCCTGTCAATCCATTCAACCTCTCCCTCCACCCCAGCGGTAGGTCAGTGTCTCCAAACTCTTGTCTACCCACCTCTCCCTTCGCTCCACTAGCGGTGGCCATCAATTCAGCCTCACGTTCTGGAATTAAAGCCGCTCTATAATGAAAGTTGCAGTTAAATTAATTACCAGCTGAATCATATTTTTTATCAATTATTTGCAGTGTTAGGTTTTTTAATAGATTGCCTCTCCTCCACACTTGAAATTTTTATTGTTGTCGTGGCTTATATTTCCACCACTGTCCTCTGACTTATTGAGCGAGCGTCACATCCGAGTCTCATTCAGAGCTGTCACAACCCGACACATCCAATCCATTGATTCATTCAGTTGAGACCTAACAGCTACACGTGCCATCCACTGGTTCATTCAGTGCTAACCCAACACCCACACGTTCCCTCCACAAGTTCATTAATTTCTGACCCAACACGTCCCATCCACTGGTTCATTCATTCCTGACCCAACACCCACACGTCCCATCCACTGGTTCATTCCTTCCTGACCCAACACTTCCCATCCATTGGTTCATTCATTCCTGACCCAACACCCACACGTCCCATCCACTGGTTCATTCATTCCTGACCCAACACCCACACGTTCCCTCCACAGGTTCATTCATTCCTGACCCAACACGTCCCATCCATTGGTTCATTCAGTCCTGACCCAACACCCGCACGTCCCATCCACTGGTTTATTGTCCCGCTTCTTTCCAGACTGCCACTGGGGGCGCTGCGCACTCTCTAGTGCTCCTGGCTATTCGCCAGGCTCCCCCTCGGATTTACTGTCTGTTTTCATGTTTTTTTAATTCATTATTTAATTTTCCTAGCCTCTAACAGTGATGCTGTCTGTTACTGGGATACATTTGAAGGGTTTACTTCTGTAAGTGCCACTCTTCAAAAGCCATTCATTAGATGTAAAATGCTTTGGGAAGCAAGTCTTTCGTTGTTTCTTTCAAAAACCGGCCTGTGATATTCCACCGAGGTGAAATTTGTAAAAATGAACCATTTCCCTTATGAGCGAATCACACCACATTCCAATCAGTCGTGACTAAGTTCCACACATGCGCAGTTTCCAGCAGGATCACAGGAGAGCGATCAGGACAGAAACCCTGGGTTATTGTCGCTCCTAACACAAGGTCATTGAGGACATTGTAGATTCCAACTGCCAGCGCCGTGCAGGCTGGGAATTGGAACTGGTTTCCTGCTACAACAGGGCGGTGTTTCACTATAAACCATCTCTCCAGCAGAAAGTACTCTCACTGGTAAAGTAATTAGATTCTCTCCCTGGATTCAATATTAAAGCTGCACATTTCACCCAGAAGTCTATCATTGCTGCTTTTGCTCTCAGTCTGAAATATAAGGCCTTGAAATTCGTCACGGGCGTTTGCGAAAAACGGGCGGTATCGGATCGGCCGCCCGTTATACGCAGCGCCTAATATTCAGTTCCATTGACTGAAATCGAACTGAATATCAGGCGCTGCTTATAACGGGTGGTGGATCCGATACCGCCCGCTTTGCGCCACCGCCCCAGGCGAATTTCTAACCCCAGTTCGCGGTTTTTCTCTTGCTTGCAGTGAACTTGGTGACGATTGTGATCCTGTCTCGGGGAAGGTGCGGTCTCTCCAAATGTGTCACCCGTTACCTGGTGTCCATGGCAGCGGCGGATCTACTCGTCGTTATCACTGATCTCATATCCAGGCAGATTCCTATTCTTTATCAGGCTCAGTTTCAGTTCCTGTGGAAGATTAAAGTGTGTAATATCCACGCCATCCTGCTTTATGCAGTCACAGACTGTTCTGTCTGGTTCACAGTCACTTTCACCTTTGATCGATTTGTGGCCATTTGTTGCCAGAAGCTGAAAATAAAATATTGCACCGAGAAAACAGCGGCAGTGGTTCTCGGAACAGTGAGTGTGCTGTTCTGTGTAAAGAACACTTTCTGGTACTTTCTGTATGGTGGAGTATATATGTTTTCCAATAATCCCTGGTTTTGTACCGTATCGTGGGAAGTTACTGAGTCACTAGTCTGGGCAGCAATTGAATTGCTTCATTATATTTTAACTCCATTTATTCCATTTGTTCTGATTCTGCTGCTCAATGCTTTAACCGTCAGGCACGTTTTAGTGTCGAGCAGAGTCCGCAGGAGACTCCGGGCCCACAGAAGTGGGGAGAGTCCCAGTGACCCAGAGATGGAGAAGCGAAGGAAATCCATCATTTTACTGTTTGTTATCTCGGGGAATTTTATCCTGTTATGGGCCGTGTTTCTGCTGTATTCTGTGTGTAGCCGGTTGTATCTGTTAGATTTGATGTCTGTATATCTACCTCAATATGTACAGGAACTGGGATTTATGCTTCAGCTCCTGAGTTGCTGCACCAACACGTGTATTTATGCCGTGACCCAGACTAAATTCAGAGAGGAATTGAAGAATGTGGTGAAATATCCCTTTACTGTAATTGTTAAATTCATTAAATGATGAGAAGTCTTTGCACCATCACAACGTGTTGGTCTGGTGTTCTGCCCAATCCCCTCATCTCTTTGAGACACACACAGTGAGGCCGGTTTTCATCTTTCACCGCCCGGATTCAGCGACTAACAGGAACGGTAGAGGTGGGGAGTCGACGGAGATCAGTCTCGCTGGATTCCTGCTGGTTTTTAGCCCCGCTAACTCCTCTGGTGCGGCCTGGGGCGGGTTTATGAAGCTCCCGACCGCCAGGCTCGAGTTTCATGTGTTTACCCAAAGGGTGCGGCGCGGGGAAGGTCGCTCTGTCAGTTTACAGTCCACGGGCTCAGTCCCCAGCACCCCCAGGGAAACCTCAGGGGAAATAGCCTGAGACCAACCTGCAGCCGGGGAGCGAGGCTTTAAAAGTCTCAAATGTCAAATGTCAACACAGCGAGAGCGGGGCCAGCGACCGAGAGCGGCGGGGAGAAAAGGAGTGACGTCACAGGACAGCAGCTCGGTGAGAATTACCGTTACTTTCCATTTTAATCTCGGGAAGTAGCTTTAAACTAAGAGCTGGGAAAATATAACAATAACTTTATTAAACCAATACATTAAACGAGATTAACTCATTAGTTAATGCAACTAAAAACTTTGAGTGGATACAAAGCTTAACTAATTCAATCTATAACAACAGATTGTAAGAGATTCAACAAGTATGTAAAAAGAAAGAGATTAGCGAAAGCAAACGTGTAGCCTGAGACAGTAGCAATTATAATGGTGAAGATGGAAACGGCAGCGACGTTCAACAAATATTTTGGCCTAGAAATTCGACTGGGGCAGTCTCGCAAATGTAACACTGCTATTCAAAAAAGGAGGGAGAGTGAAAATGGGAACTACAGCCACATAGCCTGAAAGTGCAATCGTGTTTGACAAATCTATTAGCTTTTTTTGAGGATATAACTAGCAGGGTGGATAAAGGGGAACCAGTGGATTTAGTATATTTCGATTTCCAAAAGGCATTCGATAAGGTGGCACACGAAAGGTTGTTGAACAAGATAAGGGCTCTTGGGGTTGTGGGTAATATATTAACATGGATAGAAGACTGATTAAAGGACAGAAAACAGAGAGTAGTAATAAACGGTTCATTTTCAGGTTGGCAGGCTGTTAATAGTGCGGTGCCGTAAGGATCAGTGGTGAGGTCTCAGCTATTTGCAATCTACATTAATGACTTAGATAAAGGGACCGAGTGTAATATATACAAGTTTGCTATCGATACAAAGCTAAAGGTGCGAAAGTAAGATGTGAGGACACAAAGGCCTAAAAATGCTCCCTGTACTCCAGGGCCTAGAAATTCGTTTCGGGCGGTAACGCAAAACGGGCGCCCTCTCGTTATACGATGGCCTGAATACCAGGCGGCCGATCTGTTACCGCCCAGTTTGTGACACCGCCCGAAACGAATTTCTCGGCCCTGGAGTACAGGTGGAGTTTTGGTCTCTGCACCGAAGAAATGATATACTTGCCTTAGAGGCGCTGCAAAGAATGTTCATTAGATTGATTTATGGGATGAGAGAGTTGTCCTATGAGGAGAGATTGAGTAGAATCGGCCGATACTCCCTGGAGTTTAGAAGAATGAGAGGTCATCTCCTTGAAATACAAAATATTCTGAGCGGGTTTGACAGGGTAGATGCTGTGAGGCTGTTTCCCCTGTCTGGAGAGTCTAGAACTAGGGGGCATAGTTTCAGGATAATGACTCAGCCGTTTAGGACTGAGATGAGGATAAATATCTTGTCTACCCCAGAGGGGCGAGGCTGCTCAGTTGTTGAATATATTCAAGACTGAGATCGATTGATTTTTGGGCTCTGAGGGCATCAAGGGCGGGAAAGTGAGTTTGAGGTGGAAGATTAACCATGACCTTATTGAGTGGCGGAGCAGGCTCCTATTTCTAATGTCCTTATGTTGATATGTCAGTGGTTTCAGCCTTTAATAGTCCGCCGGGTATTTGTACCAGTGGCGTTTAGGCTGAGCAGCCCCAGGGCCCGGTGATGGGGAAATGTTCTTGTTTCCGGGGATCCACTGTTGGGATAAAAGGTTGTTCTGTAAACGGGGTATTTCCCAGTTAAATTTACCGAATAAATTCCACTTTCAAGATTGCGTTTGGAGAGGGGATCCATGAATCGGGCCAAGCTCACCTTGAACACATGCACTCCATGGTGTGCGGACCAGAGAGTCAACATTTAATAATAACTTATCGTCTCCTTATTTGAAAACTGGCTGAAAAATGCGGTGATGTCCAGGGTAAAGTGACCCCCGCACACACTCCACACACACTAAACCCAGCTCTTCTTCACTGTATGGAAAATCCCCGAGCTAAACACAGCGCATAATAAGCAGTGTTCAGGGAGGTTCGTCACGAGGTTGGTTGCTAGGTACTGCAGTATCAGTGATGTCATAAAGCGGTGACACTCCCATGACGCTGTGCCTGAGTATTGTGATATCACAGACATGCCCTGCAGACCACGCCCTGGTCAGTGGTTGACCAAGATTCAAACAGCCCTTCTCCTGCACACATCCCCTCTGGTGTGAATGATATGTGAAGGAAGCTGTCTGGGGCTCCGAGATACTCAATCTTTCCAATTAAGAACTTGGTGTCCATTTAAGGAGGTAATATTAAAATGGTGCAGAGACAGACACATCTCACAGGATGAATCCCCTCTTGTCTCCTTACACTGCCCTTTCCCTGCCCTCCAGAGAAGACAGTTACCGGCCCTCCAACAAGGTGAAAGCGCCTCAGAACGGCTGCTCACAGACACTTGGTCTGACTCCCAGCCACATCACTCTGTCCACAGACAAGTACACTCTGATGTTCGGGGTGTGGGGATTACTGGGCTGATGTTACAGTTCCCGTGTCCGCCCCGCTGTATTTCACCTGACTACATGTAGCAATCCGGGGCTCCATACAGGCAATGGGGCACCAGTCAAGCACTGCCCGCACCCGGCACCTTATGGACTGTGAGATTGTGATCAGATGGGGAAACACAGGTGATTTTATTTCGGCTATTATGGGTTTAGTGATGGGCAATGCAGTCGAGATCAGGGAGTCCTGCTCGTTTACACGGTATGGGGCAGCATAATCTGAAGACTGAACTTGTTCTTGACCTACTGTGTGCAATATCATGGGAGATTGTCTCGCATATACATATATACACAGAGACTAGTCTGGAGTTCCACACAGGGACTCAAGGTTAAGTGTATTCCGCAAATGAAGCATGACTGGAGGCCGGGGGGTGGGGGTGGGGGGGGAATTGACAACAGTCTACAGACGTAAATGAGTCCCATTTTAAAGCCATGCACTCTGTCCTTATCTCTATATTTCAATATTGCATCACTGTGTCCACATTTATCATGGGAACCGCCGATGTAAAATTCGAAGGTTGTGATTGAACCCTCCTGTCTCGGATGGGCGGGTGGGAGGTCTGGGGATGGAGGGCTGCCAGAGAAGGTGAAGCAGGTCGAGAGATCAAAGGGGGAGGTGAGGAGAGGAATGGGAGGAAAGATGAGGCGTGGAAAGAGGAAGAGGAGAGGGATGGAGGAGATGTATGTATTATCAGTTTGGAGCGTGAGGGGGAGAATAATGAACGAGGAAAGTGATGAGCAGGATGTATAGGGATCAGGGAAGGGGAGGATAGATGAGAAGAAGTGGAGTGGCAGAGAAACAGAAAGAAGGTGGAGATTAGGGAGGGGGGATGGGTGACGGCGAGGAGGTTAAGGGAAATGAGGAGAGTGGGAAGACGAGAATAAGGGGCGAGGAGGAATGGGAAGTGGAGAGGGGAAGAGCAGAGAAGGAGCAGGGAAGAAAGGAGGAGGAGGAAGAGGAGGAGAGTTAGGGAGGGGGAAGAGGAGTGGGGATGAGATTGGACGAGGACAGAAGTGGAGGAAGCGGGTGAAGAGGAGGTCGGTAGCGGGCAGTTTTTGTCCAGGGACACTCAAAGCCTTTTATTTCATTCAATCCACAGTCATTTGATTGAACTCTGGAGTTAGTTCAAACCAGCTGACGGTGTGCAAACATTCCCGGGAGGGTTTATGCTCAGTTTAATGAGGTTGTTTCTATTTTACAGCGACTGTGTAAAGTGCACCTACATCTGCCCCCAATACCGAGAGTGCGGGAAGGAGCCGATGGGATGAAACCTTCACTCCCTGATTGAGATCGCGTTCTGCGGGGAGATTTGTGCTATAAATCCTCCCTCGCCCAGGAGCTGAATTCACAATACTAATGAAGAGTGGGTGGACTTTCATCAAGATGGACCAATCGAAGTTTGACCAATAAATGGCCAATTTAGACTTTGTGCTCAGAGCTTGGATTTTATTCACCTCCGATAAATTGGACAGTTTACAAGCTCAGCGTCCCAACCAGCTTAAAGCAGCTTGAAGATACAATACCAGTCCATTCGACAGAAGCATTGCAGAATAAGGTGAAAGACAGGAGACATACACTGACACCTCATCCTGTTAGAGCTCTAACATGTGCCGCTGTTTCTGGAGTAACTGTGGCCGTGGGTGGGCTGTGTCTAGTGAGCCCAGTATTGTCAGACACACGGGAGCATTTGGAGCCCGATCACAGTGTAACACGGTTTCTGAGACTGTACCTGAAATACATCCATAACCTGATGATCTGTGCGTTTATCATGTGTCGAACATATTGGAAATGGTATTTGCAGCGTATACATTGCTTATTTTGGGCACAGTGATATATTTGAAAATCACAATGTATATCAAGATATAACGGTATGTTACAGAATATCACAAGAATAAATGCTTTATCTCCCGATGAAACAGATCACAAACTGAGCATTTCTCTACCCATTGGTAGCCGGGCTATGAGAGGGCTTGTTCGGGAATCCAAACCAGCACAAATGAAACTGCACAGAGCGCGGCTGCTGATCAGTAAGGAGTCTTTAGTTTAAATCAGGCGCAGAACTCTGAGAATATTCAAGGAAGTTCAGCGGGTTCAAGGCAATTCCACCCCTTTTTTATTTACTTTGCGATTCCCACTCATCTTATTACAGTGTGTGAATGGGTTCATTAAATCTCTCTTCAGCACTTCATGCAGTGCTGAATAAATGTTCAGAATTATCTAGAATTATCAATGTAATATTTTCTGGTCCTATTTTGTAGTATTGTGAGCGTGGAATTTACCGAAAATCATTCGTTAGATGTTGTATCATGTGAAATGTATATTTTTTGTTCGAGCGCTGCTGAATCATTTAAAGTTCAAATCGTTAAATCCCGTTTTGTGTCCCATTCATATTCACGCTAACCTGCCCCACACAGTATTTGGCAGCAACCCAGCCGACTGCCGTTAGCGAGGCTCGAACACCCAGTGTCATTTACAGGAAGGATCTGGGGTTTCTGTGCAGTAAATCAAAGATCTGTTTCCTCATTACTGACCGCTTGGCTGAAAGCCAACTTCAAACCCTTTACACTGTCAATGAGGCCCGTTTATATGCAAATCTACCCAGCAACAGTACTGGAGTTAATTTTATTTTTTTCATTTCTGTAACTGGGTGAAACTCTTCCCATCTCTCAGGAAAGGCAATATATCCAGCGTCTCAGATGCCCTGCTGGTCGCAACAGTCAGCCGGACGATCTGAGCAATGACATCACAACCCTGCAATAGACAGACAGAGAGAGACAGAGAGAGACAGAGAGAGAGACAGAGAGAGAGAGAGAGAGATGGATGGATGGATGGATAGAGGGATGGATGGATGGATGGATGAAAGGATGGATGGATGGACGGAAGGATGGATGGATGGATGGATGGGGATTGATGGATATGAATGATGTCGTGCAACATTCACGTCTTTTTGATGGTCTGCTATCTGACATGAAGCAGCCCTTTTACATTTGTATCAGTTTGGTGCCATCAGCCCTTCCTGATTTTCTGCATCATTCCAATCCCTATGGTATCCATAACCAGAGAGATGAATTTCACCTGGAGAAGCCTCAATTTATCCATGCAGTACTGATGCTCCTTCTCTGGTGATGTGGAATATTCATCTCAAAGATATAAATCGAGCACGTGACTGGGGTGAGAAGAGACAAGTTTAATATTTGGAACATGTGGTCCTTTCATATACAACAAAGAACTCAACATATCCTCACCCGAATTACTTCATCCACATCGGGAACATAGCAGATCAACGGGTACATCATTTCCCACTTCCCCACCTAAATACTTGCTCCTCTGTGAGACTGGTGCGGTCAGAACATTCTGAACAGCGCGGATAAAAGGAGTATGAACTGTGACTTTATTTACCGCCATATATTCATTGTAAGTCATTGCCAGAGTGAATTGTGGGTTTTGCACATTGTGGTCGCTGAGTAAAATGGCCTTAACCCCTTTAACCACTCTCCCCAGCGCCGTTCAGTTCAGTCCATTCATACACTGAATGAATTGTTCACCAGTTGGGCGGGTGAGGTCAGTCCATCACTGCGATGTGCTCAGGTGGAAGGTGTCATATAGACAGCTCAGTCGGTGAAGTTGCTGTACATGGTGATTTGAATCACAATTTTTGATCAGAGTCAGTGCTCTATGACATGAGGTGAAAAGAATCCTATTTCTCCGAAGGCTGTACTTTTGTTGTGCGATTCTTTAGGGGCGTGGGGAACTGGTATAGAGAATATAGACCGAAATAAGGTGACATTATAAATATTTGGCAATTACTTCAGAGAGATTTCCGGATCACTGGTATTTTCCAGGCCGCCATATTCCGAACAAGTGTTATTTCTCAATACTTTCGTCCTTCATTGTGTTTTCCAAACAATAGATGTTTCTCAAACCGGTGATGTTTTCAATCTATTGATATTTCCCCAACAATCCACTTTCTGAAACAATGGACAACTTGCAATCGATTGATGTTTCTCGACCTATCAGTTATTCCCAACACTGTTATCACACCGAATTAATTGACGTTTCTAGATCTAGCAATGATTCCCCAGACATTCATCACTCCCAATCGAATCATGTATTGGCACCGGACATGTCGGCCCTGGATTATGGGGATCGAGACTCTGGAGTGCGGAGCTCGAACTCACAACCGTCTGACTCAAGGGGCGAGAGGGCCTACACTTCAAAAGTACTTCATTGGCGGTGAAGAGCTTTGGAATGACTGACGGTAACAAAGCTCCCGTATCAATACAGTCCTTTCTTACTGATTGGAGCATAGACTGTGCCAACACTGAAGAATTGGTTGGATATGTGATTGAAGAAAGTGGGATAAAGGGATATGGACACAGAGCGGGAAAGCGGGATTAGGAATATTGCTGTTGTGGAGTGCTAGCACCGACAAGATTGGCCGAAGGGCCTGTTCCCCGTGCTGTAATTTCCGTGCTGTTCAGTGATAGGGACCCTTGTCGCCTTGTCGCTAATCTCACAGTCTGGGTTTCTGATCCCAGTCCTCCCCAAATTAAAATTACGCCACCCATGCAATTCACGATTGTTATTATTCAGTCTCCCACTAAACCAACATTTCGACACCAACGAACAGATAAACAGCGGCTTTCAGATATAGACTAAACCTAGTTTCAGCTGAAATGATGGGTGCTTCATATCTGCCGGGAAGGGGTTGGTTTAGCCCAGGTTAAACAATGGATAAACCTTAAATCGATTAAACAACAACAACTTTCATTTACGAACCGCTTTTAACCGAGTAAAGCCTCACAAGGCGCTTCACAGGAGCGCTAATAAAACAAGATTTGACACAACGCCACGTGAGGAGATATTAGGAGAGGTGATTAAAAAGCTCAATCAAAGAGATCAGTTATGAGGAGCGCCTTAAAGGAGGAGAGCGGTAGAGAGACGGAGAGGTGAGGGAATTCCAGAGTTTAGGGCCTTGGCATCTGAAGGCACAACCATCAATGGTGGAGCGATGAAAATCGGGGATGAGCAAGAGGCCAGAATTGGAGGAGCTCAGTGATCATGGAGAGATTTTTTTGTCTTATAACACTCCTGTGAAGAGCCTTGGGACTTTTTACTACGTTAAAGGCGCTATATAAATACAAGTTGGGCTGGAGGGGATAACGGAGAGAGGGAGCGGCGAGGTCGTTAAGGGATTTGAAAACAAGGCGTTTCCGGACTGGGGGCCAATGTAGATCTTCTAGCACAAGATGGTGTGTGAATGGGTCTTGGTGTGAGTTAGGATGATGGGTGAATGGGTCTTGGTGTGAGTTAGGATGCTGGGTGAATGTGTCTTGATGTGAGTTAGGATGATGGTTGAATGGGTCTTGGTGTGAGTTAGAATGATGGGTGAAAGGGGCTTGGTGTAAGTTAGGATGATGGGTGAATGGGTCTTGGTGTAAGTTAGGATGATGGGTGAATGGGGCTTGGTTTGAGTTAGGAAGATGGGTGAATGGGTCTTGGTGTGAGTTAGGATGATGGGTGAATGCGGCTTGGTGTAAGTTGGATGATGGGTGAATGGGTCTTGGTGTGAGTTAGAATGATGGGTGAAAGGGGCTTGGTGTAAGTTAGGATGATGGGTGAATGGGGCCTTGCGTGAGTTAGGATGGTGGGTGAATGTGTCTTGGTGTGAGTTAGAAAGATGGGTGAATGGGGCTTGGTGTGAGTTAGGATGATGGGTGAATGGGTCTTGGTGTGAGTTAGGATGATGGGTGAATGGGGCTTGGTGTAAGTTGGATGATGGGTGAATGGGTCTTGGTGTGAGTTAGAATGTTGGGTGAATGGGGCTTGGTGGGAGTTAGAATGATGGGTGAATGGGGCTTGGTGTAAGTTAGGATGATGGGTGAATGGGGCTTGGTGGAAATCAGGATGATGATTGAATGGGTCTTGGTGTGAGTTAGAATGATGTGCAAATGGGTCTTCATGTAAGTTAGGATGATGGGTGAATGGGATTTGGTGTGAGTTAGGATGATGGGTGAATGGGCTTGGTGTGAGTTAGGATGATGGGTGAATGGGTCTTCGTGTGAGTTAGGATGTGGGCATTGGAGTTTTGGTTGAGCTCAAGCTTACAGAAGATGCAAGTAGTGAGGCCGGTCAGGAGATCATTGAATAATCGAGTCTTGAGGTAACAAAGGCAAGAATGCGGGTATTAGCAGCAGATGAGCTGAGGCAGGGGAGGAGATGAGTGATGTTACGGAGGTGGAAATAGGCGGTCTTGGTGATCGAGCAGATATGTGGTTGGTAACTCATCACCGGGTCAAATAGGAGGCCCAGGCTTTCAACATTCTAGTTTATTCCTCAGACAGAAACCAGGGAGAGCGATGCCGTTGGTAGCTGGGGAACGGAGTTTCTGGAGGGACCGAGGACAATGGCCCAGAAATTGCGGTCGTGCAGCGTAGCTACGGAGTACGCCGCCGAACTACAAAAAGAATACGAACAGAATAGAGACTGGTCGCTCGGCACTGCAGAGTTCTGCACAGCGTATGACATCACGAAGGCCAGGTGCGCAGCGTACCGCCTCTGCATGTGGGAAGTTGTCAAAACGAAGCCACTCCCACGGATACTTCTATCAGTGTCATCCATTGCAATTACATCTATTATAAAAATTCTGAAAATTTTCAATTAAATTGGTACTTGGACTTATTTCACATATCAGCATTTTCATTTTTTCCATCCAAACTCACAATTTATTAGTCCCTATTTATACAACGACCTGCTTTAATACTCAGTAAATGTGTAATCATGTTCAATGTCTCCTAGAAGTAATGATGCTGAACTTTAGAAAGATCGTGTGACCGGTTCTAGTGTAATATAAACAGAGACCCTGTCTGCTGTAATATAAACAGAGACAGGGTCCAGTGTAATATAAACATGGACCCTGTCTACTGTAATATAAACAGAGACAGGGTCTAGTGTAATATAAACTGAGACAGTGTCTAGTGTAATATTAACAGAGACAGGGTCTAGTTTAATATAAACAAAGGCAGGGTCTAGTGCATTATAAACACAGACAGGGCCTAATGCAGTAATAAATGCGACAGGGTCTAGTGTAAAATAAAGAGAGACATGGCCTAATGCATTAATAACTGAGACCGGCCCTAGTGCAATATAAACAGAGACAGGGTCTAGTGTAATATAAACAGTGAATGGGTCTAATGTAATATAAACAGAGACAGGGTCCAGTGTAATATAAACAGAGGCAGTGTCTCGTGTAATATAAAGAGAGACAGTGTCTAGTTTAATATAAGATTTGAATAGATTTCTTCTGTGTTTATATTGTGAATTCTGGGAGATTCTCTCACAGCTACCTTACCTGAAGAAGGAGCGAACAGCTCCGAAAGCTTGTAAAATTAAATAAATCTGTTGGACTATAACCTGGTGTTGTGCGACTTCTCATTTTTGTCCACCCCAGTCCAACGCCGGCATCTCCACATCATAGTTTAATATAAACGGAGACAGGGTTTGTGTAATATAAAGAGATTTAAATTTAAACAGTGACATGGTCTGGAGTAATATAAACAGAGACAGGGTCTAGTGTAATATATACAGAGACAGGATCCAATGAATTAATAACTGAGACAGGCCCTAGTGTAATATAAACAGAGACAGTGTCTGGAGCAGTATTAACTGTGACAGGGTCTAGTGTAATATTAACAGATACAGGGTATGGTGCAGTAATAACTGTGACAGGGTCTCGTGTAATATAAACAGAGAAAGGTCTGGTGCAGTAATAGCTGAGACAGAGTCTTGTGTAAAATAAACAGAGACAGGGTCTTCTGCCATAATAATTGAGACTGGAGATAGTGTCATAAACAGAGACGCGGTCTAATGTAAAATATGAGAAGTCGCACAACACCAGGTTATAGTCCAACAGATTTATTTAATTTTACAAGCTTTCGGAGCTATCGCTCCTTCGTCAGGTAAGTTAGCAATGAGAGAATCTCCCAGAATTCACAATTTAAACCCAGACAAAATCTATTCACATTATTCGCTACAACAAAGAGCACAGCCAAGACAATGAGATGTGTCCCAGGGGGTCCAGCGTGTCAAACCACCTGCTGGATGCATATCCTGTCAATTTGTGTTCTTGTGTTTTTAAAAAAAAAAACAAAAAAAAAAAAAAAAAAAAAAAACACCTGGGAAGACCGGCCGTGATGTCAAGTCACGTTCTGTATCGTGACATGAACCCGATATCGCGATTGAGGCCATCCTCATGAGTGCGGAAGTAAAATACACAGCGACATGGTCTGGTACAGTAATAACTGTGAAGGGGCCTGGAGTGATATGAATAGAGGCACGGTCCAGAGCAATAACTAAAGGCAGGGTATAGTAGAATTTAAACTGACACATGATCGAGTGCGGTGATAATTGAGACAGGGGCTAGTGAAATTTGCACAGAGATATGGAACAGTGCAATATTAAATGAAACTGGGTCTAGTGTACTGTAAACAGAGACAGCGTCTAGTGCAGTAAGAACTGAGACATGGTCTCGTATAATATAAACAATTTCGGGGTCTTGCGAAATATAAATAGTGCGAAGGTTTTCTGCCATAATAAGTGAGACTGGAGCTAATGCAATAAACAGAGACGCGGTCTAATGTAATATACAGAATAACATGTTCTAGTGCAATAATCATTGAGACAATTTCGATTGTAATATAACAGACATGGTGCAGTGTGGTAATAACTGAGACAGGGCCTAGTGTAATATAAACAGGGACGAGGCCTAGTGTAATATAAACAGAGACAGTGTCGAGTGTAATATAAACAGAGACAGGGTCTAGTGTAATATAAACAGAGACAGGGTCTAGTGCAATATAAACAGAGACAGGGCCTAGTGTAATATAAACAGAGACAAGGCCTAGTGTTATATAAACAGAGACAGTGTCTAGTGTAATATAAGCAGAGACATGGTCCAGTGTACTATAAACATAGAAATGGGTCTCGTTTAATATAAACAGAGACAGTGTCTAGTGTAATATAAACAGAGACAGGGTCTAGTATAATATAAACTGAGACAGGGCCTAGTGTAATATAAACAGAGACAGGACCTAGTGTAATATAAACACGAATAAGTTCTAGTGTAATATAAACAGAGACAGGGTCTCGTGAAATATAAACAGAGAAAGGGTCTAGTGTAATATAAACAGAGACAGGGTCTAGTGTAATATAAAGAGAGAAAGGGGCTAGTGCAATATAAACAGAGACAGGGTCTAGGTAATATAAACAGAGACAGGGTTTGTGTAATATAAACAGATAAAGGGTCTAGTTAATTTAAAGACATACACAATCTGCACTCTGTCAATTTATCCGCTCACACTTCATATCCCTGATCTCAGACTGCGTGTTCACGGTTTATTTTATATCCAATCTTTCTCAAAAAATTCCGATCGTTTAAGGGTGTCACTTTCCAGTTGTGCAATGCCTGTTTAATTTTTGCAATGTTAGAAGTATTGGACTGAAATGGTTAACTTGGTCTGTTTGTTTAACGGCTGTAATTAATGTCAGTTCCCAGGGAATCTGCTCGTCTCTCTGGAGTTTTGACTTTAATATAAATAAGATGCTCCTTTGAATTCTCTATTCCATTTATTCAGTGGGAGCGGTGCCCCGAGCACTGATAACTTCATCCTTTCCCGCCAAAAGTGGAACCATGTTTAGGGATTTCCCACTAACTCTGTGGGTGTTACATAAGAACATAAGAACATAAGAAATAGGAGCAGGAGTAGGCCAATCGGCCCCTCGAGCCTGCTCCGCCATTCAATAAGATCATGGCTGATCTGATCCTAACCGCCAATCTACTATCTATCACAGAACCATCTCCTGCATCTAACAGAATTGCACACACGAAATAGGAGCAGAATCAGGCTACACGGTCCCTGGGCCCGCTCCACTACCCACAGGGCCATGACCGATCCGAACCTAGACTCATGTCCAAATTCCTGCCCGCTCCCCGTAACCCTTAATGCCCTTTACTTCTAGGAAACTGTCTATTTCTGTTTTAAATTTAATTAATGTTGTAGCTTCTACAGCTTTTTGTGGCAGCATATTCCATGGACCTACCACCCTCTGAGTGAAGTAGTTCCTCCTCATCTCAGTTTTGAAAGAGCAGCCCCTTATTCTAAGACTATGTCCCCTAGTTCTCGTCTCACCCGTCATCGGGAACATCCTCCCCGCATCCACCCGATCCAACCCCTTCACAATCTTATATGTTTCAATAAGATCGCCTCTCATTCTTCTGAACTCCAATGAGTAGAGTCCCAATCTACCCAACCTCTCCTCATATGACCACCCCCTCATCCCCGGGATTAACCGAGTGAACCTTTTTTGCACTGCCTCGAGAGCAAGGATGTCTTTCCTTAAGTAAGGACACCAAAACTGTATGCAGTATTCCAGGTGCGGTCTCACCAATACCTTGTACAACTGAAGCAATACCTCCCTATTTTTATATTCTATCCCCCTAGCAATGAAAGCCAACATTCCATTTGCCTTCTTAATCACTTGCTGCACCTGCATACTAACCTTTTGAGTTTCGTGCACCAGGACCCCCAGATCCCTTTGCACTTCAGTACTCTCCAGTTTCTTGCCATTAAGATAATAAATTGCTCTAGGATTTTTCCTGCCAAAGTGCATCACCTCACACTTTCCAGTGTTGTATTCCATCTGCCAAATCTCTGCCCACTTACTTAGCCTGTCTATGTCCCCTTGCAGGTTTTTTATGTCCTCCTCACTCACTACTTTCCCTCCCATCTTTGTATCATCTGCAAATTTTGATATGTTACACTTGGTCCCTTCCTCCAAATCGTTAATATAGATTGTAAAGAGTTGGGGACCCAGCACTGACCCCTGTGGAACACCACTAGTTACTGATTGCCAGTCTGAGAATGAACCATTTATCCCAACACTTTGCTTTCTGTTGGATAGCCAATCCTCTATCCATGCCAGAATATTACCCCCAATCCCGTGATTTTTTACCTTAAGCAATAATCTTTTGTGTGGCACCTTGTCAAATGCCTTTTGGAAGTCTAAATACACTACGTCCACTGGTTCCCCTTTATCCACTCTATATGTTACTTCCTCAAAGAACTCCAGCAAATTTGTCAAACATGACTTCCCCTTCGTAAAACCATGCTGACTTTGTCCTATTAAATTATGATTATCCAAATGTCCTGTTACTGTTTCCTTAATAATGGACTCCAAAATTTTACCTACCACAGATGTTAGGCTAACCGGTCTATAGTTACCAGCCTTCTGTCTACTGCCCTTTTTAAATAAGGGTGTTACATTAGCAGTTTTCCAGTCTGCCGGGACCTCAGCGGAATCCAGGGAGTTTTGAAAAATTATTACCAATGCATCTACAATCCCTACCGCCACTTCCTTCAAGACTCTAGGATGTAAGCCATCAGGTCCAGGTGATTTATCCGCCTTGAGTCCCATTATTTTACCGAGTACCACTTCCTTAGTGATTTTGATCGTGTTTAGCTCCTCTCCCCCTATAGCCCCCTGTTTGTCCAGTGTTGGGATATTCTTAGTGTCCTCTACTGTAAAGACTGTTACAAAATATTCATTCAGTGTTTTTGCCATCTCCATATTTCCCAACATTAATTTCCCAGTCTCATCCTCTAAGGGACCAACATTTACTTTAGCCACCCTTTTTCTTTTTATATAACTATAAAAACTCTTACTATCTGTTTTTATATTTTTTGCTAATTTACTTTCATAATCTATCTTCCCTTTCTTAATCAATCTTTTTGTTATTTTTTGCTGCCTTTTAAAGTTTTCCCAATCCTCTGTCCTCCCACTAGATTTCGCTACCTTATATGCCCTTGTTTTTAGTCGAATACTATCCTTAATTTCTTTACTTAGCCACGGATGACTGTCTTTTCTTTTACACCCTTTTCTTTTCAGTGGAATATATATTTTTTGGAAGTTGTAAAATAACTCCTTGAATGTACACCACTGATCATGTGTCGTCTTACCCTTTAATCTATTTTCCCAATCCACTCTACTCAATTCCGCTCGCATACCTTCATAGTCTCCTTTATTCAAGCTTAGCACGCTTGTTTGAGATCCAACCTTCTCACCCTCTAATTGAATATGGAATTCAACCATGTTATGGTCACTCATTCCAAGGGGATCCTTTACTAGGACATTTTTAATTAATCCTGTCTCGTTACACAGGACCAGATCTAAGGTTGCTTGCCCCCTGGTCGGTTCAGTTACATACTGCTCAAGAAACCCATCCCTAATACACTCAATGAACTCATCCTCAAGGCAGCCCTGCCCCATTTGATTTGTCCAATTAATATGATAGTTAAAATCCCCCATAATTATAGATGTTCCCTTATTACATGCCTCAACTATTTCCTGATTGATACTCCTTCCAACAGAGTTGCAACTGTTTTTTTTCCCCTTATTATTCCTTATCTCCACCCAAACTGTTTCATTATCATGATTTTTTGACCCAATATCATTACTCTGTGTTACAGTGATTCCTTCCTTTATTAACATAGCCACCCCACCTCCCCTTCCTTCCTGCCTGTCCTTCCTGATCGTTAAATAACCTGGTATGTTTAATTCCCAGGCATTGTCACCCTGCAGCCATGTTTCTGTAATGGCCACAATATCATAACCATATGTAGTTATTTGTGCCATTAACTCGTCTATTTTGTTACGAATGCTACGTGCATTCAGATAGAGAACTTTCGAATATGCTTTGTGGCACTTAGTTCCAGCTTTTTCACTTTTTACCACTTTACCTTTTACTCCACACACTCTGTCCCTTCCTGCCACGCTCTGATTAGTGATTCCCCTACTGCTACCTATGTCTATGACCCTCTCTGTTGTCATTTTTATTTTTTGCTCTCTTGAAACCTCCCCCCCACTAATTAGTTTAAAGTCCTCTCCACAGCCCTAGTTATTCGATTCGCCAGGACACTAGTCCCAGCACTGGCCAAGTGAAGTCCGTCCCAACGGAACAGCTCTCTCCTGCCCCAGTACTGGTGCCAGTGTCCCAAGAAGCAAAACCCATTTTTCCCACACCAGTCTTTGAGCCACGCATTCAACTCCCTGATTTTATTTACCCTAGCCAAATTTGCTCGTGGCTCAGGTAGTAATCCAGAGATTATTACCCTCGAGGTTCTGCTTTTTAATTTGGCCCCTAGCTGCTCAAACTCCCTCAGCAGAACCTCTTTCCTTGTCCTATCTATGTCATTGGTACCAACATGGACCACGACAACTGGATCCTCCCCCTCCCACTCCAAGTTTCTCTCCAGCCCAGAGGAGATGTCCTTAACCCTGGCACCGGGCAGGCAACACAGCCTTCGGGACTCTCGCTCTTGGCTGCAAAGAACCCTATCTATCCCCCTAATGATACTATCCCCTACCACTACAACATTTCTTTTTACTCCCCCCACTTGAATGGCCCCCCTTACCACGGTGCTGTGGCCAGGTTGCTCATCCTCCCTGCAGTCCCCGCTCCTATCCACACAGGGAGTAAGAGCCTCGAACCTGTTGGACAGGAGCAAGGGCTGCGGCTCCTCCAACACTACCTCCTGGATCCCTGTACCTGCCTCACTCGTAGTCACACCTTCCTGTCCCTGACCACGGGCTACTTCTGAATTAGTTACTCTAATTGGTGTGACTACCTCCTGAAACACGGAGTCCAGGTAACTCTCCCCCTCCCTGATGTGTCGCAGTGTTTGAAGCTCGGACTCCAGCTCATCAACACGGAGCCGGAGTTCCTCGAGCAGCCAACACTTACTGCAAATGTGTTCACCGTGAACATCAATGGTGTCCACCAGCTCCCACATATTGCAGCAGTAACACATCACCTGCTCTCCCATTCTATGTAATTAATTAAAAATTTATTATTTACCCTTCAGTTAATTTATGCCAGCAGTCTCTGCTACACCACAGATACCCGAGAAACTATAAACTATGGAATTGAAGTTTTGTATAAAAAAAAGAGAAATACTCACCAACCAGTATTATGGGCAATCTGGGACGTACACAAGATTTACTACCCCATCATCGCTGCCGCTGGTGTTCCCAGTAAGTCTAACTATTAACATCGTGAAGCATGTTTAACTGTATTACTGTTGTTCTGTGTTTCCCATTATCTTCCACAGTCTCGGATCATTGATGTCCCTGGTAAGTTCAACTATTAACTCCGTGCACCATTTCTAACTGTGTTACTGCTCCTCTGTGACTCCCATTTCCTGTCACAGTCTCAGGTCGCTGATGTTCATCGAATCATAGAAAATTACAGTCCAGAAGGAGGCCATTCGGCCCCTCGCACCTGTCGTAGTAATTCTCTAGAACATGTTTGTTTGATTATTACTGTAGTTGTGATTTAGATAATTTCCCCGCTGTTGGCTGTGCTCCGTGTATCCCTCTTGGTGTGCGGTATTGGAAGGTGCCTGTCTTGATGTGTTTGTTACACAGTCGCCTGTTCACTGGTCTGAGTTTAATGGACACTGCGGCCTCACTCCTGCCATCTGTTTAACAATGTTTGAGAGTTTACTGTACTTTGATTCTTTAACACCAGCAATGTTACTGTTTGTCCCAGCCTGATGCCGGAACTGTGCATTTCCATTAGATCAGAAATGTGTTGTCAGGAAGATTTTATATTCCGTATTCTGCGTACAGTTCAATAGGTAGAGCAGTAGCGATCTGACAGAGAGTGTAGAAATACACAGAAACGTTTGAGAAAACCCGTCAGCTCCACTTCACTGTCTGACTTTCCACCATCGCCCACGCCGCACTCTTCCCATTGGTTGAGGATGTTTAAGACAGGATTACAAGTGTAATGTTTGTCCCAGTATTATAGTCAATGAATCGTATTTCCACAAACTTAATATTAATCATTACTCTGACACATCAGTGTAAAGCCATGCGGGCCTTGCACAGTTCAGGGAGCCTCTCAGTGAGGTGCAACCTGACTTTGGATAATCGCCTATGTCCTTTCCATCATCAATTGAAAACCCGGACAAATTACATTAATAAGCGATTAATTGTTTGGTTGTAATTCACTCTAAGAAAGTATATTGGTAAAGTATTGGGAACTCCGCTGTAAAATTAATTGCAATATATATATGAACTGAAAGTACTCATTTTAAATTAAAATAAAACATTAGTTTTACACAGCGTTTTATCCTATCTGTGCGAAAAGTAAAACGTGTTTCACATTTACACACATGAAAGAGAGAGAACTTGGAGCAAAATCAGCCGCAATTTTTCACACAGCAGCTGGTAAATAGTTTGGTTGATGTTGTCTGGTGCGGGAATGTTGGCAATGACACCGAGAGCTCCATGTTCTTCTTCAAAGAGTCTCAACTTTAACATCCCATGAATGAGAAGAGCGGGTCGAGGCGATCTCAGATCACACTCTCCCCGGAAGGAGGGCGCCTCTGATCAGTATTTAACTGGAGTGTTAACCCGCTCAAGGCCAGGAGTGGGGCTTGAACCCATGAGCTTCTCACTCAACACGAGCCAAACTGACTCTGAATGAAAACAATGACTGAGTTTTTAATACAATTATTTGTAATACTGATTTATATTTAATATATTTTATTTCTTCTCCCTCTACTTCCTTTGTACGAAGCGCAGGCCAAACATCGTCACCTGAGACCTGCACATCCTCCGCTCTACTTCATTCTGCTACTGCTCACCCGCAGTCCCGCTGGAGGAGACCGCCTCATTCATCTCGCTCCTTCTTCATCTCCACGTTCTAGTGTCCCTGGAACTCCCTGATAATTTAATGTCTTCCCATCTACTGCGTGTGTGCTTTTTTATTTTACCTCCATTTTTTCTCTCTCCTTTTCTGAAAGCGTTGAACTTTTGGACCACGGGCTACGAGGGTACAAACGCCTTCACCGAGAGAACCTTGACAGAGTCCATAGTAGATATCAGAACCCGGCGAAAGCTGTTCTCATCTCACTGCCACACCTGTGCACCTTCCAGTAGGTGTTGGTGGCCAGTGATCAGAAGGAACATCCCTGCCCCATGTCCCACCTGATCCTACTGCACTGTGACACATGTTGCAGCGAACGGCCAATTCCGCACAGGCTTCCGTCCGAACCAGGGAACTGTGGGCAATTTTTGCCTCCAGCTACAAGTTGTTATTATCGACAATATCCACCAGTAATCTTCCATCACAGGAATGGATTTTCTTATAGTTTTCTGCAGATACTTTTATTTATTGTGTTTAATTTTATACTGCTCAGTTATTTATTTCACGTCTTGTTTCTGCTTTTATTGTAAACCCTGTCTCCAGTGGAAAGCCCTGTCACACGTAAAATAATCAGTCTCTATACCGGATGTAGTAGCAAAGCTTCTAATTTCAGACCGAACTCCACCGGGTTGCTGCTTCTGTTGGAGCCTGATGTATAATTTCTGTTTTGTAACCTTCCTTACAGTGAATTTAGTGACGATTGTGATCCTGTCTCGGGGAAGTTGCGGTCTCTCCAAATGTGTCACCCGTTACCTGGTGTCCATGGCAGCGGCGGATCTACTGGTCATTATCATTGATGTGATACTAAGACCGATTCCCGTCGCTTACGCTGCACAATTCCGTTTTGTACGGAACATTAAAGTGTGTAATATCCACGCCGTCCTGCTGTACGCAGTCACAGACTATTCTGTCTGGTTTACAGTCGCTTTCACCTTTGATCGATTTGTGGCCATTTGTTGCCAGAAGCTGAAAACAAAATATTGCACCGAAAAAACGGCGGCTGTGGTTCTCGGAACAGTGACTGTGCTGTTTTGTTTGCAAAACATTTTTTGGTACTTTATGTACACAAGTGAATATTTACTGTTTAACATTCTTTGGTTTTGCAATGTATTAGACAGTGTTTTCTTTTCACGGGTATGGGCAGCAATAGAATCTCTTCATTTTATTTTAACCCCATTTGTTCCTTTTGTTCTGATTCTGCAGCTCAATGCTTTAAACGTCAGACACATTTTATTGTCGAGCAGAGCCCGCAGGAGACTCCGGGCCCACAGCAGTGGGGAGAGTCCCCGTGACCCAGAGATGGAGAAGCGAAAGAAATCCATCATTTTACTGTTTGTTATATCCGGGAATTTTATCCTGTTATGGGTGATGTTTTTGGTGAATTCCATATACTTGCGACTGGTTATAATGCGGAATAACGTGACCGTGAGGGCTTCGGATATCCTGCAAGAAATTGCATTCATGCTTCAACTGTTGAGTTCTTGCACAAACACTTGTATTTATGCCGTGACTCAGGCTAAATTCAGAGAGGAGTTGAAGATTTGGGTGAAATTTCCCATCACTCTAATTGTTAAATTAATGTAAAACTACGAGAAGAAATGAAAACTGTCCACCTGGCGCCTGAAATACTAAACATAATTTATAAAGTATGCCTGAAACACTTATTAATTCGATGTTATTTTAAAGCTATTTGCAACATTTTATACTTTGTGCAGCAAATTGATATAGAATGAGCAGCTGCACAGTTATTGCACTATACAGTTTACCAATATTTTAAAATGTTAATAAAACAAGAGAAACATAAAACCTTCCCATTGATAGTTTATACAATCTGCTTGTGCTTCCTTCGTGCTTATGTTGATGGCGTTCCATCTACATGAACTGTGCTCATAAAATGCCGCAGAGAAAGATCCTGAGATCTCGTTTACAGGAAGCACATAGAAACATATAAACATAGGAGCAGGAGTAGGCCATTCGGCCCCTCGAGCCTGCTCCGCCATTCAATGAGATCATGGCTGATCATCCAAACTCAGTACCCTGTACCTGCCTTCTCCCCATATCCCTTGATACCTTTAGCTTTAAGAAATATATCTAACTCATTCTTCAATATATTTAATGACTTGGCCTCAACTACATTCTGTGGTAGAGAATTCCACAGGTTCACCACTCTCTGGGAGAAGAAATTCTTCCTCATTTCTGTCCTGAATGGCTTACCCCTTATCCTTAGATTATGACCCCTGGTTCTGTACTCTCCGACCATCGGGAACATTCTTCCTGCATCTAGTTTGTCCAGACCTGTCAGAATTGTATATGTTTTGATGAGATCCCCTCTCATTCTTCTATACTCAAGCGAGTATAAGCCCAATCGACCCAATCTCTCCTCATATGTCATTCCTGCCATCCCAGGTATCAGCATTGTGAATCTTCGCTGAACTCCTTCCATGGCAAGAACATTCTTCCTCAGATAAGGCGACCAAAACTGCACACAGTACTCAAGGTGTGGTCTCACCAAGGCCCTGTACAACTGCAGCAGGACATCCCTGTTCCTATACTCAAACGCTTTCCCTGTGAAGGCCAACATACCATTTGCCTTCTTCACCGCCTGCTGCACCTGCATGCTTACCTTCAGCGACTGGTGCACAAGGACACCCAGGTCTCGTTGCACTTCCCCTTCTCCAAATCTATTGCCATTCAGATAATAGTCTGCCTTTCTGTTTTTGAAACCAAAGTGGATAACCTCGCATTTATCCACGTTATATTGCATCTGCCACGCTTCTGCCCACTCACCCAACCTGTCCAAATCATCCTGGAGTATCTCGGTATCCTCCTCGCAGCACACACGCCCACCCAGCTTTGTGTCATCTGCAAACTTGGAGATATTACATTTAGTTCCCTTATCTAGTTCATTAATGTATATTGTGAATAGCTGGGGTTCAAGGACCGATCCCTGCGGTACCCCACTAGTCACTGCCTGCCACTCGGAAAAAGACCCATTCATTCCTAGTCTCTGCTTTCTGTCCGCCAACCAAGTCAATACCTTGCCCCCAATCCCATGTGCCTTAACTTTACACGCTAATCTCTTATGCGGGACCTTATCGAAAGCCTTTTGATATTCCAAATACACCACATCTACTGACCCCAGTACCCAGCTGACCATTTGCCGATTATTAGTTCAATAGGTGGAGCAATGCGGGCCGCTAACAATAGGCTGGGATCCGTGGTCGTTGCCCTTTGTGGATGTCATTAGTTCAATAGGTGCAGCAATGCGGGCCGCTAAAAATAGGCTGTGATCCGTGGTCGTTGCCCTGTGTGGATTCCATTAGTTCAATAGGTGGAGCAATGTGGGCCGCTAACAATAGGCTGGGATCCGTGGTCGTTGCCATGTGTGGATTCCATTAGTTCAATAGTTGGAGCAATGCGGGCCGCTAACAATAGGCTGGGATCCGTGGTCGTTGCCCTGTGTGGATTCCATTAGTTCAATAGGTGGAGCAATGCGGGCCGCGAACAGTAGGCCGGGATCCGTGGTCGTTGCCCTGTGTGGATTCCATTTGTTCAATAGGTGGAGCAATGCGGGCCGCTAACAATAGGTGCAAAAAATGCTGTGCAATGGTTTCATTTGTGAATCAATGTTGGCTTCATGTCATTGGTGATGGACGGGTAACAGTTTTAGAAACGGAAACACATCCTGTCAATTAAACTTTACTCTGGATTGTTAGGTTTTTTGTCAGACATTTCTTTCAACTTTTAAGAGTTATAAATGCCAAGGTCCAGATTTTAATTAATTCGAATTGATTAACAGATTTAATATGTGCAAAATTTGGTCATTGAGAAAATAAGAATACTAAATTTAAACAAATCGTCAGTTCCTGAAAGTTTCCACCACAGGGTAATAACAGAAGTATCTGAGGAAATTGTAGATGTTCTAGCCATGTTATTCCAAAACTCTCTTGACTCAGGAAGTGGCCCATGGATTGGAAAATTGCCCACGTCACTTCATTTTTTAAGAAGGGTAGCAGAGAAAAAATCGGAAATGATAGGCCTATTAGTCTAAGGTCTGTTGTGGAGTAGTTATTAGAATCTATTATTAGGGACGGAGTGATTGAGCACTTAGACAAATATGAACTGGTCAGAGAGAGCCACCGTTGATTTACCGGGTGTTGGGGAGAAATTAGATTCTCAGAATCTGTGTAAAGTCCAAAAACACATAGTTTATTGACAAAGTACTTTGGGAGAAGGAGTCAAAGGTCCCGTGACCTAATGCAACATCCTCTCAATTAACCTTTGGTTAATACAGCTTATATTCAATATTTCTGGCTACATGCCATCATACATCGATTTACGTCCAATTATATGGTATTACATTAATCACCTGATTATATTTTGCCTTTATCTATATTTATTTGGCAATAATCATAAAAGCAGTTATATTTTGTTATGCTTTTTGATCAAGGTTATTTTCACAGTTTACTACTGTATGTTATCTGTGATTGGCACCGTGCCTACGGTTTCTAGCTAACTTTGTAAAAGGCCTCTTTCAATACCTTCCAGTAGACACTGAATCCCACTGAATCCTCCCCAGGAGTCTATTTGGCAGCTGTAGTCGTATTTATTCCTTATCTTGTTTTGCAAAACCTTCACTGCACATGGATTTATTGCAAATTGTGTAGAAATTGCATTTTACCATTTCAATTTAACTCTTTCAGTCCCTCCTGTTTGGTGCCGGATCAAGCTTTTTGTCCCGGGAACCAATTACCTTGCCTTTGTTACCATCCCCGGGGTTATAACCCTGTATTGATGGTTTAGGATCCCTGTCCAGAGGACCCGTCCTTGTTTCTCTCTGCATCGGATAGGATGGGTTCAGTGTTTTATTCTTTGTTACATAAAAGTGCCATCTCCTTCCTCCTCCAATAGCAGCATAATTGGGGCCGCTTTTGCTACCCCCACAATTGATTGTTTACACACGCATTTTAATAGTAATATTATAGAATACATAATCAAGATTACGATGAAGAACAAAATCAATCCTTGTGCTGTTGATGTTCCCAACGTCCCTAGCCACCTAGTTGCCCAGCTCCAGAGGGTAAGTGCTGGAGGTTGCTTTAATTTCTTTATCTCCTGTTGTATATGCTCAGCCAGATTAGTTATATTTTCTGAGTTGTCTGGAATGTAGGTACAACATTTTGACCCTATTATTGCGCACCTTCCTCCTTCTCTGGCCAGAAGGTAATCGAGGGCTATCCTATTCTGAAGGGTTACTGTTCTTAAAGCGACCATCTCCACACTAATGCTTATCAAAGCTTCGGCGGTGTCGTTGGCTACTTGCTCTAACACCGCCGCTGTGTTAATAGATTATCTTGCTAACTTCCTCGATCCATACCAGGGGAAGGCAATAGCGAAGAACCTTTCGGTTTCTGTGATTGCTCTTTTCGTGCGTAAAGTTAGGGTTTTAGTAAATCGGGTATACGGGATTACATATCCCATGTAACATGACCCTGTCCAGGACTGGGGCAACCATGGATATGCCTTGTGGCCGCATATAAAATAGGTACCGTGATACGCAGTGAGGGATTGTACTGTTTCGGGCCTCCATTTCTGTATGAAACGACTGCCACTGTTGGTGAGATTTTTGAACGAGAGTCTGGAACAGTTGGCGTTCTTATTTACGTTCCAAGACTGGGAGCAACGACTCCATCCCATCTGTCTCCCCTTTTCTCCTTTCTTTAGGTTCCTGATCATGCATATCGCTCCCTGGGGTCTACCTACCCCTGAGGTATTTGTTAACATCAAAGACGGGGGTGGTTGAGTACGATTGTATTTGGGCTGATACCACCCCTGGAAGGTGTTCAGGTTGTAACCTGACGATTGCCATTCCTTTTTATCCCCACTCACATCCACCTCATCGGTCCCTCCTTTAGTTTGAGCTCCCATCCTGAGACCATTCCTGGAAGAGTTTTGATTTAAATACCATGCTGCCATCTCTGACTCATTAAACGGTACTGGTCTTAAAGGAATCCCTTCCTGTGCATGTATAGGAACGTGTGCACATACCCTACATTTAGATACTTACTTCGTTTTGCATAAGTATAAGACATATACAGAAATGTGTTTATATTTAATTCTCGTTTCAACCGTCTGTTTGATTTCTCTTTTTGATATTTCTGGGCTGTGGGACACCGTAAGTCAACTAGGCAAGGAGTATCCCCGCATGGGACAGTCCAATTACTCCTGCCAGTTATATAAGTTCTTGAAGCTTTGGTAAGCCAGGCTGTAGTGTCGGTTTCTCGCTCCAGCCTCCACTCCTCTCCGTCTCTTTCATCAGGGGCTGGGCAGTAAATCGTTTCTTGGTCACACAATCGTATTGGATCTTGTCTCCGAAGAGGGCATTTGTATTTCAACGAGGCAATGTCCGTAACGCATATTGCGATTACACTAATACACATAAGCAATTTCATCTTATTACTCTAAATTAATAACGTCCCAAAGGCTATATCGCCAACCTAACTATTTGTTGCTTGTAGATTCTGTTCTTCCTGTGAGGGTGTAATAATACAATTGTTAGTTTGGTTCTCCGATCACAACCATTTGGATTTCCTCCCTTACTATCGGTCGGAGTTGATGTTGGCGGGACTGTTCCCATACATACTTCAGGATCCAACCTAAGGTGTATCCTATTAGAAGAATGCAGATAGTCCAAGCCAGCGCGTGTACCAGCGCCCATTCGGATTCTTTATACTGTCTGGCATACTCTTCACTTTCTGTGAACGGTATTTGCTCTTTAGGGACAAATGTAATTCCTGGCTTCCCTGGCAAGCTTTTAACCATGACCTTAGTCCCTGCCGGGGGAACGTATAGAAGCGCAGTTAATTCCAAATCCTTGTCTTTCTCTTCCTGCCTTTCCCGATTTTGTTGTCGCATCTCTTTTAACTGATTACTTAATTCCAAGACGTACCGGCGGTGTCTATCTTTTAAAGGTCCTACGTCCTCCCCTCCGGTTATTATACCGTGTGGAAGCCGCATTGCCCTTCCTGTTATTAGCTCATATGGTGATAAGCCTGTGGTCCGGTTTGGAGTTGCTCTTAATTTCATTAACACGGTTGGTAGCATATCTACCCATCGTTGATGCTTTTCCCCTAATGCCTTAGCTAAGGCTGTTTTCAGGGTTCGATTCATTCGCTCCACCATCCCGGAACTCTGAGGATGGTAGGGGATATGAAACTTCTGTTTAATGCCCATCCATGCGCATATCTGTTTAACTACGGCTCCTGTAAAGTGAGTGCCCTGATCTGAGTCAATTTGAATTGCTACTCCCCATCTGGGAATTATTTCCTCTGCCATTATTCGTGCCACAGTGGTGGCTGTGCAATTCCGGGTTGGGAACGCTTCGACCCACCTTGTGAATTGCTCTATAATCACCAGGCAGTACCTGCGTCCCCTTGAGGTAGGTAGTGGTCCAGTGAAGTCTATCTGTATGTTCTCCCATGGTCCCCTTGGTCTCGGCTGATGGGCCATTCGTATCTTAACTGGCCGTCCCGGATTATGTTGGGCACACGTTATGCATCTCTGGCAATGATTCGCCACATCTCTTCCCAACCCTTGCCACCACCATTCCTTGCCTATTAATTCAATCATTGATCCCCGCCCGGTATGGGCATTTCCATGATGTAATTCTAAGAGTAACTGCCTAATACAGGTAGGGGCTATCACCTTTCCCTCTTTTCGCCATGTGGCCTCTCTATCCGGTCTCCCTCCTGCATGGTACCATTCCTGCCTTTCTCCTTCTGAGGTATCTTTGTGAAGTTAACTAATATTTATTTCTTCCACCTGAACACTGGCTACACTTTCATCGATTGTCTCTTGTTCGAGAGCCTGTTGTGCAGCCAGGTCGACTGCATGATTACCCTCCTGTTCTATACTCTGTATCTTTTGGTGCGCTTTTATTTTCATTACTGCTGCCTGCGTTGGGGCTTTTGCCGCTTCTACGAGGTCTTTTATACGTTGTTGGTGCTTAATATGATCCCCTCCTGTTGTTACGAATCTCCTCCGTCCCCAAGCTGTCATGTAATCATGTACTACCCCAAACGCATATCTACTATCTGTGTAGATGTTTACAGTTCTGTCTTTAGATAATTCCAGGGCTTTCGTTAGGGCTACTATCTCTGCCATTTGTGCCGAGAGCCCCCCGTCTAACCTTCCAGATAACTCAGTTTCCAACTGGCCATTAACAACTGCCCACCCGGTTCGTGGTGTTCCGTTAATATACTTCCGGGATCCATCCACATAAAGGGTACGCTGAGCTTCCTCCAGTGGCTCATCCTGTATTGGGCTACTATCAACTTCGTCATCTACATCCGCACATTCATGGGGTTCTCCCATCCCTAGAATACCTTCTGCTGGGTTCTACCCGGTGTCCCGAACGATTTTTACTGATTCATCTTTGGGTATCAATACAGCTTCCCATCGCACCCTACGCATGTTTGACACTGACCTCAATTTGTTGTTATTTAGCATTTCTACCAGCGTATGTTTGGTGTGCAGGGTGATATCCCCGGTCATTACCGTGGGTTCGCTCAACCTCACAGCCCACGCTGCACAATCTAATTCTGCTACACACCGTGACAGCCCTGCGGCAACCGGCGACTGCTGGGTGGAATAGTATGCTACCGGTCGTTTTCTGTCTCCATGCTGCTGGGTAACTACTGCAGCATATAATCCTCCCTCATTTTCACAGTGTATATGGAATGGCTTTTTCTATCGGGTAGCCCGAGTCCCGGGGCTGTTATCAATGCCTGTTTTAATTTTCCATATGCTTCCTGTTGTCCATGTCCCCATTCAATGAGGGCGTTACCGGGGTTTCCCCCTTTTACGAGCCTCTGAATCGGTTCCGCTATCGCTGCGAAATTAGGTATAAAGTTCCTACTATAATTAAAAAGACCCAGGACTTTTCTGACTCCTCTGAATGAGACCGGTCGCGGCATTTCTTGTATTGCCTTTCGACGGTGACTAGGCATTGTCCTGACCCCCTGGGATATGTGTTGTCCCAAGTAAGTAACAATGCTCTGTCCAATCTGAGCCTTCCTGGGGTTTACTTTCAATCCACCCTTTTCTAGTGCTTGTAGGATTACACCCAGGGCTGCTGCATGCCCCTTTTCATCCTCTGATGCTATTAACAGATCATCTACATATTGTAATACAGTGCTACGGTACGGGGAAAGATCTATAGGTTCTAATAATGAACTCATCACCCGATGAAATATTGCTGGACTATTGTGGAATCCCTGTGGCAATCGGGTCCACATGTACTGTTTATTTCCCACGGTGAAGGCGAACTTACTCTAGGACTCCGGGTCCAAGGGCAAGGACCAGAATCCGTTGGCTATGTCCAATACTGTGAATATTTTGTGTTCCATATTCAAACCGTTTAAAATAGTGGCCGGGCTGGCCACTATTGGGTGTCATTTTGGAGTTACCTTATTTAGGGCTGTGTGGTCAATAGTCAATCGATATGACCCATCTGGCTTCTTTACTGGCCACACAGGGGAATTGGTTGTACTTTCTGTTGCCCTAATTATTCCTCTCTTCTCCAAATCCCGTACTATCTTTGACACAGCTTCCTGTGCTTCTGACTTAATGGGATACTGTCTGTGTGATTTATGCTCCGGACCAGGAACTATGATAGGGTCCACCTCTGCCAACCCAGTATCCTGCTTTGAGACTGCCTACACTGTCTTGATCTTTCACAGATAGCCCCATTCGTCCCGTCTTCCTGACTCCAGTCTCGTTTTAACGTTTTTGCACTTCCCACCTTAGCTAGGTGACCCAAAGGTTTTGTTAATCCCGTCTTGTTTCCGTCCGTTTGGGACCAAATTATTTTATTCAGTACCGGACTTACCAGGATATTATATTCTCTTAACAAATCTATTCCTAAAATAGTTCCTTCATTATCGGGGCATACATAAAATTGCGCGGGGAGTAGTCGTCCCGCTATCTCTAATACCTGCACTTCACTTTTATATGCAGAGATTCGTTCCCCTCCTAATCCTGACATATATATTTTGTGTTTGGTGACGGGAAGAGGCAGGTCCGTTATTGACACTGCTGCTCCCGTGTCTACCAGCATATCGCACTGCCGGCCCCCTATCAGCGCTGGCACATAGACACGGTCGTCATGCTCCTCTCTTCCCGCGGGGGCCGCTGCTAGTCAGCGGTTATTTCCCTTTCCCTGGTCCTTGACAAGTTGCAAAAACCTCTGATATTCTTCGGGGCTCAGTCCAGGACCCTGATCTCCCGACCCCATATTTTCCCGCTTTGGACCCCAGCAGTCGTTGGTGCGGTGTCCCTGCTTGCCGCAATTACCGCAAGTCGGGATACTTTGTTTGGGACTCCTACACTCCTTAGCCATATGCCCCATCTTCCCACAATTGAAACACGCCCCTCTCTTTGGCTGGGGGTTTCTTTGCTGAATTCCGACTGCTCCCACCTTTTCTTGTTTAATAACCTTTCCTCGCTCTCCTTCTGTTCCATCTATCTGACAAGCCCATTTAACTACCGCATCGTAAGTGTCAGCTGTAACTACCCCCATTTTTAGTATCTTTTGGTGTTCTGAGGACAGACCATCTTTGTACATTTTTACAAATACAGGGTCGTCCCTTTGGGGGTTTTCCTGTCCCGAGGATTCCTGATATTGGTACCAGAGCTGTTCCCCATACGAATTTGAATTTTCCCCCTTCTTCTGTTGTATCTGCATTATTAAACCCCAATTTGGTGACGGGGTCCCCATCGTTTCCTGGACCCCTCTCTTGAACTCACTCCTCCTTGTGTCCCGATTGGCTTGGGTTTCACCTGCTGTTGGACACCAAGTGCCATTTCGGAAATTATCTGGTAATGCATTCCACTTGTCCCTTGGGCACTTGGCACGAACTATCTGGTGGACATCCCTTTCATGCATATTATGTATATCGTATAATTCTTCCAATTTTTCCCAAAATTCTACATTTCGTTTTCTTGGCTGTAATGTTGTCAAATCTTGATTTATCATTTGTTTTTCGGCGGGGGTAAATGCATGATACCTAACTCTTGCGGCACGAGGACTACCTCCCACCGTCCGTATTACGGGTGCTGCCTTTTTAGTGATTATCTTTTCATCTTCGTCATCCCCTTCGTTAAAATTATCTACCGGGGGTGCCGAAGCTGATACAGCATATGGGGGGGTGGGGGGCGGTATGTCATCCTCCTCACCATATCTTCCAACCCCCGCGCCAGCACTCAAGCCTGCCTGTTGTTCATTCCAGCGTTCACTTTTATCCATTCTATATCCATCCTTTAACTTCTGTCCTGTTCTTCAGTATTCATTCTCCTGTTGTAGCTCTAAGATTTTCTCGTTGTGTCTCATCAAACCCACATGTAGATCTCGTACCTTCCTGGTCACTACGACCAGTTGGTGTACTAAGATCACTCCTGCTTTCTTAATCCTTTTCTGTTTCTGTCTCATCCACCACTCCCTCTGAGTGACAGGTGACTGGAACGGATCCCATCCGTCCTTAATCATCTTTTCCACCATACCATTCCGGTCATCTGCATAGAACCTAGTAAGGGACACTTCTGGCCCCCAGTCTAGTCATCTATAGTCCGACGTCAGTCCTCCACTGCGTTCCTCTAATCGGGCTGGTCTAGGAAACCTAGTCTGACTTCAGTCTTACCCTACTTCTGCTGTGTCTCGCTAGGCGACAGAGTTTCCTTCGAATAAAAAGTTCGTGACACTTTGGTTACTCAATCACACCTCTGACTTTGCCTCCCGGAGTGCTTTGGAGCCAATCGCCTACTTTATGGTCCTTGCCTTCACGTGGGGCATTTGCCCTCTTAATAACCGGCCTGAGGCAAGGCGTATGAGACAGGCACTCCCCTTGTCCGCTGGGCTTAATCAGGTCTTACCCTTCTCGACATATATCGCTACAACAGTTCTACCTTAATTACTTTATATCATTCAAATGTCCTCAAAACTGTGTACTCTTACTTTCATTCAATCCACACACTCAGTTAATCCTGGCCTTCGCGTGGGGCATTTGCACTCTTAACAACCAGCTCAGGCGAAGTGTGCCTTATTCAACATTCACAGTCATCATTTACTCACTTTCTCTCTCTCTCTCTCTTTCTCACATCTACTCACTGTGTGTTTCTCACTTCTCACAGCTCTTTCTCATTCCGAGTGCTACGATGCTGTCACTCCGCGTTCCCAGATGACACCATTTTTGGACGGTCATAATTTTGACTGTTCGTCCGAGTTCACTGGTACAAACGGTCTGTCAACCTCGCAGCGCCCTGCTCGCAGCGCCAAATTGTTGGGGAGAAAATAAGATTCTCAGAGACTGTGTAAAGTCCAAAAACAGATAGTTTATTGACAAAGTACTTTGGGAGCCGGAGTCAAAAGGTCCCGTGACCTTTGTAACATCCTTCTCGTTTAACCTTTGTTCAGTACAGCTTATATTCAATATTTCTGGCTACATGCCATCATACATCGATTTGTGTCCAATTATATGGTATTACATTAATCACCTGATTATATTTTGCCTTAATCTATATTTATTTGGCAACAATCATAAAAGCAGTTACATCTTGTTACGCCTTTTTGAGCATGGTCTAATCCCACAGTTTACTACTGTATGTTATCTGTGATTGACACCGTGCCTACGGTCTCTAGCTAACTTTGTAAAAGGCCTCTTTCAAAACCGTTTACTAAACACCGAACCCGCCCTCAAAAATCTGTCTGGCAGCTGTAATTATATCTATTCCTTATCTCGTTTTGCAAAACCTTCACTGCACATGGTTTTATTGCAAATTGTGTAGAAATTGAATATGACCATTCCAAATTAACTCTTTCACAGGGTCTAGTGTAATATAAACAGAGACAGGGTCTAGTGTAATTTAAAGAGAGACAGAGTCTAGTGTAATATAAACAGTGACAGGTTCTAGTGTAATATAAACAGAGACAGTGCCTAGTGTAAAATAAACAGAGACAGTGTCTAGTGTAATATAAACAGAGACACGGTCCAGTGTAATATAAACAGAGACAGGGTCTAGTGTAATATAAACAGAGACAGGGTCTAGTGTAATATAAACAGAGACAGGGTCTAGTGTAATATAAACAGAGACAGGGTCCAGTGTAAAATAAACAGAGACAGGGTCCAGTGTAAAATAAACAGAGACAGGGCCTAGTGTAAAATAAACAGAGACAGGGCCTAGTGTAAAATAAACAGAGACAGGGCCCAGTGTAAAATAAACAGAGACAGGGCCCAGTGTAAAATAAACAGAGACAGGGCCGAGTGTAAAATGAACAGAGACAGGGTCTAGTGTAATATAAATAGAGACAGGGTCTAGTGTAAAATAAACAGAGACAGGGTCCAGTGTAAAATAAACAGAGACAGGGCCCAGTGTAAAATAAACAGAGACAGGGACTAGTGTAAAATAAACAGAGACAGGGCCCAGTGTAAAATAAACAGAGACAGGGCCCAGTGTAAAATAAACAGAGACAGGGCCGAGTGTAAAATGAACAGAGACAGGGTCCAGTGTAATATAAACAGAGACAGGGTCGAATGTAATATAAACAGACACAGGGTCTAGTGTAATATAAACAGAGACAGGGTCCAATGTAATATAAACAGAGACAGGGTCTAGTGTAATACAAAGAGAGACAGGGTCTAGTGTAATACAAACAGAGACAGGGTCTAGTGGAATACAAATAGAGATAGGGTCTAGTATAATATAAACAGAGACAGGGTCGAGTGTAACATAAACAGAGACAGGGTCTAGTGTAATATAAACAGAGACAGAGACTAGTGTAATATAAACAGAGACAGGGTCTAGTGTAATATAAACAGAGACAAGGTCTAGTGTAATATAAACAGAGACAGGGTCTAGTGTAATATAAACAGAGACAGAGCCTAGTGTAATAAAAAGAGGGACAGGGTCTAGTGTAATATAAACAGAGACAGAGCCTAGTGTAATATAAACATAGACAGAGACTAGTGTAATATAAACAGAGACAGGGTCTAGTGCAATATAAACAGAGAATCCAACCCCTGCAGTCACTTGTGAACTCGCTGGTGTCTCAGCAGGATGGATGACCGAGTGAATCCCTTCCCACACTCAGAGCAGGTGAACGGCCTCTCCCCAGTGTGAACTCGCTGGTGTGTCAGCAGGCTGGATGCTTCAGTGAATCGTTTCCCACACACGGAGCAAGGGAACGGCCTCTCCCCGGTGTGAACTCGCTGGTGTGTTAGCAGGTGGGATGACTGAATGAATGTCTTGCCACACTCAGAGCAAGTGAACGGCCTCTCCCCGGTGTGAGTACGTTGGTGTGCTGTGAGGCCAGATGACTGAGAGAATCCCAGCCCACATTCAGAGCAGGTGAACGGCCTCTCCCCAGTGTGAACTCGCTGGTGAGTTAGAAGGTGGGATGACCGAGTGAATCCCTTCCCACACATGGAGCAGTTGAACGGCCTCTCCCCAGTGTGAACTCGCTGGTGTTTCAGCAGGTCGGATGACCGAGTGAATCCCTTCCCACACTCAGAGCAGGTGAACGGTCTCTCCCCGGTGTGACTGCGATGATGAATTTCCAGCTGAGACGGGGAACTGAATCCCTTCCCACATTTCCCACATTTCCACGGTTTCTCCGTGGTGCGGGTGTCCTTGTGTCTCTCCAGGTTGGACGATCAGTTGAAACCTTGTCCACACACAGAACTCGTGTATGGTTTCTCCCCGCTGTGAATGGTGCGATGTTTTTTCAGGCTGTGTAACTGGTTAAAGCTCTTTCAACAGTCAGTGCACTGGAACACTCTCACTCGGGTGTGTGTGTCTCGGTGCTTTTCCAGTCACACTGATGTTTGAAATCTTTTCCCACAGACAGAACAGACAAACATTTCTCCTTCCACATTCAAAGGCCGATGATATTCAGGTCCTGAGGAATGGAGTGACTCTGTCAGATCTTGACGTGATGTTTGGTTTAAGTTTCCTGTCTGTAAATCCTCCCCTTCTAATACCCTGTAAAAGGAGTTTACAAAACTCATCACTGTAAATACAGGATAGAAATTCAGAACAGACAATTCTAGTTTCTATGGAACATTCTTTCCTCTCTTGTTCCCCAAAGCTGTAAATCCCCGTCCCACACACTCTCCCTCCTCCCTGTGCTGAAATCCAAACCAATCGCACTTACTTCAAACTTTTTTCCTCTATTCCCAGTTTTCTGAGTGCCACAACTCTGCGTTCAGTTCGACACTAACTGGTTCCACTCTCTCCCTCTCCTGCCCTGAAGGTGACTCCTCTGACTGGTTTCATTACTGCACTAACTTGTTCTGTGTCTCCGCTGAAGGTGCTGACTCTGGCTGGGTTCAGTTGTGCAATAACTGGTTCCTTCTCCTGCCCTGAAGGTGTTGACTCTTGGCTGGGTTTATGTCTGCATGAATTGCTTCCTCTCCCTCCTTTGAAGGTGCTGACTCTGGCTGGGTTCAGTTGTGCAATAACTGGTTCCTTCTCTCCCTCTCCTGCCCTGAAGGTGTTGAAGCTTGGCTGGGTTTATTTCTGCACGAACTGCTTCCTCTCCCTCCTTTGAAGGTGCTGACTCTGGCTGGGTTCAGTTCTACAATCGTTGGGTTCTCCTGTAGAAGAGGTAAGGTCAGTGACGGTCTGAGAATTGATGGTGTGTTGTTCAGTAGTGGGGTCATGGTCCAGGGGAGGCAGGAGGAGATGTGTCTCTTCAAAGAAAAGGTTAATGTTGTAGCAAAAGTGTTTTTCCAAACCGACTTGAGGTAATCAGCTGAAGAAACTAATATAACAATGCATTGTCTTTACATTGTCGTTATGTTGACTTTTAGCCTGTGTGTTAAATCGGTAAGTATGATTCTTTCCAGACCCACCCAAACCCATCTCCATTTCTCCTTATTTACAGACGCTGTCTGACCAGTCTGCATTTCTCCTTACTTACAGACACTCCCTGACCAGTCTCCATTTCTCTTCCATTTACAGAAACTCCCTGATCAGTCACCATTTCTCCTCCATTTACAGATGCTCCCTGACCACTCTCCATTTCTCCTCCAATTACAGACGCTCCCTGACTAGTCTCCATTTCTCGTCATTTTCAGATGCTCCCTGACCAGCCACCATTTCTCCTCCATTTACAGACGCTCCCTAACCACTCTCCATTTACAGATGCTCCCTGACCACTCTCCATTTCTCCTCCAATTACAGATGCTCCCTGACGACTCTCCATTTTTCCTCCATTTACAGACGCTCCCTGACTTGTCTCCATTTCTCCTCCATTTACAGATGCTCCCTGACCAGTCTCCATTTCTCCTCCATTTACAGACGCTCCCTGACCAGTCACCATTCCTCCTCCATTTACAGACGCACCCTGACCAATCCCCATTCCTCCTCCATTTACGGACGCTCCCTGACCAGTCACCATTCTCCTCCATTTACAGACGCTCCCTGAATCGTCTCCATTTCTCATCATTTTCAGACGCTCCCTGACCAGTCACCATTTCTCCTCAATTACAGATGCTCCCTGACCAGTCTCCATTTCTCCTCCATTTACAGATGCTCCCTGGTCACTCTCCATTTTTCCTCCATTTACAGACGCTCCCTGACCACTCTCCATTTCTCCTCCATTTACAGACGCTCCCTGGCCACTCTCCATTTTTCCTCCATTTACAGACGCTCCCTGACCACTCTCCATTTCTCCTCCATTTACAGATGCTCCCTGACCAGTCTCCATTTCTCCTCCATTTACAGACGCTACCTGACTAGTCTCCATTTCTTCTCATTTACAGACACTCCCTGAGCAGTCTCCCTTTCTCCTCATTTACAGACGCTCCCTGACCGCTCTCAGTTTCTCCTCATTTACAGACGCTCCCTGACCAGTCTCCATTTCTCCTCCATTTACAGACGCTCCCTGACCAGTCTCCATTTCTCCTCCATTTACAGACGCTCCCTGACCAGTCCCCATTGCTCCTCCATTTACAGACTCTCCCTGACTATTCCCCATTTCTCCTCCATTTACAGACGCTCCCTGACCACTCTCCATTTCTCCTACATATACAGACGCTCCCTGACCACTCTCCATTTCTCCTCCATTTACAGACGCTCCCTGACCACTCTCCATTTCTCCTCCATTTACAGATACTCCCTGACCACTCTCCATTTCTCCTCCATTTACAGACGCTCCCTGAACTGTCTCCCTTTCTCCTCATTTACAGACGCTCCCTGACCACTCTCAGTTTCTCCTCGTTTACAGACGCTCCCTGACCAGTCTCCATTTCTCCTCCATTTACAGACTCTCCCTGACTAGTCTCCATTTCTCCTCCATTTACAGACGCTCCCTGACCAGTCTCAATTTCTCCTCCATTTACAGACGCTCCCTGACCAGTCACCATTCCTCCTTTTACAGACGCTCCCTGACCAGTCCCTATTCCTCCTCCATTTACAGACGCTCCCTGACCAGTTCCCATTCCTCCTTCATTTACAGACGCTCCCTGACCACTCTCCAGTTCTCCTCCATTTACAGACGCTCCCTGATTAGTCCCATTTCTTCTCCATTTACAGACGCTCCCTGACCAGTCTCCATTTCTCCTCCATTTACAGACGCTCCCTGACTCGCTGGGTATTTCCCAGCACTTCCTGGTTGTCCCGGAGTTTGTGTCTTAAACTGGCGGGTAGTTGTGGGGAGGCGGATAATGTTGAGTGTTTTCTCCGGGCCGGGCCGGGCCTGGGGCCGCACTCGGCCTGATGTGTCAGCGGCTGCTGCCAAGTTCCGCGCATGCTCAGATCACACTGCCCGGGTGATTGACGGGAGCTCCGGACCAATAGGAAGAGCGGAGCGGGGCTGGTGGACCGAGCGGGCGGCTGGTCCTCCAAGGGGCGGGGCTTGCGGCATCCAGTGGGCGGGGATGAGCCAGGATCTCCCTCATTGACTGAAACTCTGCATCATTTTCAAACCTGATTTCTCTCAAACTCCAGGAGAAAACTGGACCTTTCTGTTGTGGCTTTGAACAGATGGAACCCTGCGGGGTGGAGCAAACATTGCAACATTTGGCAGTGAAACGTGAAGAGGACGGTGAATGACTTCAGTGTGAATACATGGGTTAGTAGATTAAACAGGTCGATGTCAGATGAAATTTAACATAGAGATATATGAAGTGATACATTTTGGGAGGAAGAATGAGAGGAAACGTACATTGAATTGAAACATACAAGATTCTGAAGGGGATTGACAGGGTAGATGCTGAGAGGTTGTTTCCCCTGGCTGTTGTGTCTAGAACTAGGGGGCATAGTCTCAGGATAAGGGGTAGGCCATTTAAGACTGAGATGAGGAGGAATTTCTTCACTCAGAGGGTTGTGAATCTTTGGAATTCTCTGCCCCAGAGGGCTGTGAATGCTGAGTCTTTGAGTATATTCCAGGCTGAGATAGATAGATTTTTGCACTCTAGGGGAATCAAGGGATATGGAGATCGGGCGGGAAAGTGGAGTTGAGGTCGATGATCAGCCATGATCTTATTGAATGACGGAACAGGCTCGAGGGGCCGTATGGCCTACTCCTGCTCCTAATTCTTATATTCTTTTCAGGTACAGAAATCTTTAAATGTGAGAGGACAAGTTGATGAAGCTGTTTTAGAAATGTTATAGTAGGCTTTAATAAATAGGGGAGTAGAGTACAAAACCATTGGTTCGGCTGCAGTTAGAATATTGCGTCAGGTTTTGGGGCATCTTACACGAGGAAGGATGTCAAGGCCATTGAGAGGGGGCAGAGATTCACTGAGATGATACCAGGGAAAAGAGCCTTTAGTTATCAGGAGAGATTCGAGAAACTGGGGCTCTTTTCATTAGAACAAAGAATGGTGAGAGCAGATCTGAGGGATGTGTTTAAAATTTGATCAGGAAGATCAGGAAAATCTATTTCACTGGTCGGTGAGTCAGTAACTAGAGGGAATCAGTTTCAGATTATCACCGGAAGAATGAAGGAGTTTTGGAGGATTTGTTTACGCAGAGGGTTAGGACGTGGAATGTCCGACCAGAAACAGTGGGGGGAGAGGGAAGAGAAACATTTCAAAGGGCCGGGAATGGGATTAAGCAGATAGCTCTTTCAGGAATCAAAACAGAAAAGCTGGAAATACACAGCAGGTCAGTCAGTGTCTGTGAGGAGAACAGACAGGCTCTGATGTTTGGGGTCTGTGCTCTTCATCTTTCAGAGATCCAGTACAGGCACGATTGGCTGAATGGCCTCCTGCTGTCCTGTGAAATTCCATGATTGTAGGAGCGAGATGATGGATGAGCCTCCATGTTATAGGGATCAGAATTGTGAGATAGTATAAAGTATCTATTTGTATTAAGCTCCTATTTTTACATTAACCTCCATAGTTGAAACCCTAAAGCTGGAACTCTGCAGACGGTTAACAGTACAATTTCTGTACAGAGGTGGGGAGCAGCCAGGCTACACCTTGTTTACATGTCGAGCTTCAGTTGTCTGTAACTAAACAGAATAATACATTCTGGGCCTTGCTAACCCTCAACACCAGCCTGTTGGTCTGGGACCACGGACGTCAGATAAGAGATAAATGTTTCGAACTTCTTGATAATGGGGGATGAAAACTGGTGCAAAGTTCAACAAGACCATGTGAAATATTGAAAGATAGAGAAATGGTGAGGTTGTAAGGTGAGGCTGGGAGATGAAGAAGGGAGTCATCTGGAGGGTTGAGCTCACTGACTGTAATGTGAGCGCCTTGTGCGGCAAAGCACCCTTCGTAATCACGGCATTGGCTGTGAGTCTGTAACATTTCACTTTTAATAAACTGCACGTGTTTGACTCCTTGTCCAAGAACTCATTCTTGGGCAGAAAGGCAGTGTAGGATTATAAAAATAGACATTTGTAGCACATGGATATGGGAGCAGTGCCTGAGACAGCGAAAGGAAGGGGAGAAAATAATCATCCATTTAGCCTCCCACCTGCTTTTCACTGTCTTTATTAAATGGAGAAGTGGAGGAGCTCAAATGTCTGAGACTCAGACCCAGGGCCGAAATATCCAGCACACTGTACCAGAATGTGAGGGATACTCACCGTCCCTCCGGATCTGTGTCTGGGGAGAAGCTGGTGGGTTTTATCTTGTCATCAAGGGGTATGGGGGAGAGAGCGGGAATATGGTATTGAGATAGAGGATCAGCCATGATCATATTGAATGGCGGAGCAGGCTCGAAGGGCCGAATGGCCGAATCCTGCTCCTATTCTTCAATGTTTCTATCTTTGGGTTAACTGTTGGATGTCAGTGAAACACAGAGTAAAGCTCTCTCTGCACTGTCCCATCAAACACTGCCAGGGAAGGTAGAGCAAGGGTTAGATACTGAGGAAAGCTCCCTCTATACTGTCCCATCAAACACTCCCAGGGCAGGTACAGCATGGGTTAGATACAGAGTAAAGCGCCCTCTACACTGTCCCATCAAAAACTCCCAGGGCAGGTACAGCATGGGTTAGATACAGAGTAAAGATCGCTCTATACTGTCCCATCAAACACTCCCAGGGCAGGTACAGCACGGGTTAGATACAGAGTAAAGCTCCCTCTATACTGTCCCATCAAACACTCCCAGGACAGGTACATCACGGATTAGATACAGAGTAAAGCTCCCTCTACACTGTCCCATCAAACACTCCCAGGGCAGGTACAGCACGGGTTAGATACAGAGTAAAGCTCCCTCTATACTGTCTCATCAAACACTCCCAGGGCAGGTACAGCACGGGTTAGATACAGAGTAAAGCTCCCTCTATACTGTCTCATCAAACACTCCCAGGGCAGGTACAGCACGGGTTAGATACAGAGTAAAGCTCCCTCTACACTGTCTCATCAAACACTCCCAGGGCAGGTACAGCATGGGTTAGATACAGAGTAAAGCTCCCTCTACACTGTCTCATCAAACACTCCCAGGGCAGGTACAGCACGGGTTAGATACAGAGTTAAGCTCCCTCTACACTGTCCCACCACAGTTAACAGCATTAAGAGTTTCCACTTCTCTGGTCCTGGAGCTTAGGCAGAGCCTGTGGAACCATAACCGCAGCGTGAGTCAGTGCCTTCAGGAGAGGAGGGAAAAATGGTGAGAAACCTGTAGCCTTTGCTGTGTCCAGTGCACTCAGCCATTTCTTGTTGTTACTTAGAGTAAATCGAATTAGCTGAAGACTGGCACCTGTGATGGTGGGGACCTCGGGAGGAGGCCGAGAATGATCAGCCACTTTGTGTTCAACAAAAGGCTGATTTATTTGACATTTTTGCTGATTATTAAACTCCAGCTCAGCTATAGGAGTTATTGACATCAGCAGCAACAAACCCAAACAGCTAGAATTAACATGGTTCAGTCCTGGATGTGATTAACAGCAGCAATAACAGCAGAATCCAACATCTGCAGTCACTGGTGAACTCGCTGGTGTGTCAGCAGGTCGGATGACTAAGTGAATCCCTTCCCACACTCAGAGCAGGTGAACGGCCTCTCACCAGTGTGAACTCGCTGGTGTGTCAGCAGGTCGGATGACTGAGTGAATCCCTTCCCACACTCAGAGCAGGTGAACGGCCTCTCACCAGTGTGAACTCGCTGGTGTGTGAGCAGGTCAGATGACTGAGTGAATCCCTTCCCACTCTCAGAGCAGGTGAACGGCCTCTCCCCGGTGTGACTGCGCTGATGAATTTCCAGCTGGGACGGGTAACTGAATCCCTTCCCACAGTCCCCACATTTCCACGGTTTCTCCGTGGTGTGGGTGTCCTTGTGTCTCTCCAGGTTGGACGATCTGTTGAAGCCTCGTCCACACACAGAACACGTGTACGGTTTCTCCCCTCTGTGAACGGTGCGTTGTTTTTTCAGGCTGTGTAACTGGTTAAAGCTCTTTCCACAGTCAGTGCACTGGAACACTCTCACTCGGGTGTGTGTGTCTCGGTGCTTTTCCAGTCACACTGATGTTTGAAATACTTTTCCCACAGACAAAACAGACCAACATTTCTCCTTCCACATTCAAAGGTCGATGATATTCAGGTCCTGATGAATCAAGTGACTCTGTCAGATCTTGATGTGATGTTTGGTTTGAGTTTCCCGTCTGCAAATCCTACTCTTCTCACACCCTGTGAAAGGAGTTTACTGAAGTCATCACTGTCAGTACAAGACAGAAATTCAGAACAGACAATTCTAGTTACTGTGGAACAGTCTTTCCTCTTGTTCCCCCAAAGCTGTAAATCCCGGTCTCACACACTCTCCCTCCTCCCTGTGCTGAAATCCAAACTAATCGCACTTTCTCCAAACTGTTTTCCTCTCTTCACTGTTTTCTGTGTGCCACAACACTGTGTTCATTTTTTCACTTACTGGCTTCCCTCTCCTCCCCTGAAGGTGATGTCTCTGACTGGGTTCATTTCTGCAATAATTGGTTCCCCTCCCTCCCCTGAAGGTGATTAATGTGACTGGGTTCAGTTCGATACTGACTGCTTCCTCTCCCTCCTTTGAAGGTGCTGACTCTGGCTGGGTTCAGTTGTGCAATAACTGGTTCCTTCTCTCCCTCTCCTGCCCTGAAGGTGTTGACGCTTGGCTGGGTTTATTTCTGCATGAACTGCTTCCTCTCCCTCCTTTGAAGGTGCTGACTCTGGCTGCATTCAGTTCTACAATCGCTGGGTTCTCCTGTAGAAGAGGTAAGGTCAGTGACGGTCTGAGAATTGATGGTGTGGTGTTCAGTAGTGGGGTCATGGTCCAGGAGAGGCAGGAGGAGTTGTGTCTCTTCAAGGAAAGGGTTAATCATAATAACAACCGTGTTTTGCAAACCGACTTGAGGTGATCAGCTGAAGAAATTAATATAACAATGCATTGTCTTTATATTGTCCTTATTTTGACTTTAAGCCTGTGTGTTAATTAGGTAAGGATGATTCTTTACAGACACTCCCTGACCAGTCTCCATTACTCCTCACTTACAGATGCTCCCTCACCCGTCTCCATTTCACCTCATTTGCAGACTCTCCCTGACCAGTCTCCATTACTCCTCACTTACAGACTCTCCCTGACCAGTCTCCATTACTCCTCACTTACAGACGATCACTGACTAGTCTCCATTCCTCCTCCATTTACAGACGCTCCCTGACCAGTCTCCATTCCTCCTCCATCTACAGACGGTCCCTGACCAGTCTCCATTTCTCCTCCATTTATAGACTTTCCCAGACCAGTCTCCATTACTCCTCACTTACAGACGCTCCCTGACCAGTCTTCATTTCTTGTCATTTACAGACGTTCCCTGACCAGTCTCCATTTCTTGTCATTTACAGACGCTCCCTGACCAGTCTTCATTTCTTGTCATTTACAGACGTTCCCTGACCAGTCTCCATTACTCCTCATTTGCAGACGTTCCCTGACCAGTCTTCATTTCTTGTCATTTACACACGCTCCCTGACCAGTCTCCATTACTCCTCATTTACAGACGCTCCCTGACCAGTCTCCATTACTCCTCATTTGCAGACGTTCCCTCACCAGTCTTCATTTCTTGTCATTTACAGACGCTCCCTGACCAGTCACCATTTCTCCTCCATTTACAGACGCTCCCTGACCACTCTCCATTCCTCCTCCATTTACAGACGCTCCCTGACGAGTCTCCATTTCTCCTCATTTACAGACGCTCCCTGACCAGTCACCATTCCACCTCCATTTACAGACGCTCCCTGACCAGTCTCCATTCCTCCTCCATTTACAGACGCTCCCTGACCAGTCTCCATTCCTCCTCATTTACACACGCTCCCTGACCAGTCTCCATTACTCCTCATTTACAGACGCTCCCTGACCAGTCTCCATTTCTCCTCATTTACAGACGCTCCCTGACCAGTCACCATTCCTCCTCCATTTACAGACGCTCCCTGACCAGTCACCATTCCTCCTCCATTTACACACGCTCCCTGACCAGTCTCAATTTCTCCTCCATTTACAGACGCTCCCTGACCAGTCTCAATTTCTCCTCATTTACAGATGCTCCCTGACCAGTCCCCATTTCTCCTCATTTACAGATGTTCCCTGACCAGTCTTCATTTCTTGTCATTTACAGACGCTCCCTGACCAGTCACCATTTCTCCTCCATTTACAGACGCTCCCTGACCAGTCTCCATTACTCCTGATTTACAGACGCTCCCTGACCAGTCTCCATTTCTCCTCATTTACAGATGCTCCCTGACCAGTCACCATTCCTCCTCCATTTACAGACGCTCCCTGACCAGTCTCCATTTCTCCTCCATTTACAGACGCTCCCTGACCAGTCTCCATTTCTCCTCATTTATAGACGCTCCCTGACCAGACTCCATTTCACCTCATTTACAGGCGCTCCCTGACCAGTCTCCTTTTCTGCTCATTTATAGATGCTCCCTGACCAATCTCCATTTCACCTCATTTACAGACGCTCCCTGACCAATCTCCATTTCACCTCATTTGCAGATGCTCCCTGACCAGTCTCCATTTCACCTCATTTACAGACGCTCCCTGACCAATCTCCATTTCACCTCATTTACAGATGCTCCCTGACCAGTCCCCATTTCTCCTCATTTACAGATCTCGCTGAATTTAATTGATTAGTTTATTTTATATTTCTCTTCTTTTTATTTTAAATGTAGTTATATCATTTCTAATCTCATCATCCGATGTCATGCCCACCTGATCTGTTTCCCTGATATATGCTGAAGCAAAGTAATTATTTAATATTTCTGCCATTTTGCTATCACTGCCTGAGATTTTATCCTGACCGTCCCTATGTAGCCATATTCCCATCCCGACTTTCCTTTTTCTTTTTATGTGCCTGTAGAATATTTTACTATTTTGTTTTATGTTCCTTGATAATTGAATTTCATAATTCCTCTTTGCCTTCTTAATTTTTTTTGACTTCTCTCCTAATCTCTTCATATTCTCCCTTGTCATGCTCTCCCCTGCTGTCCATGTACTTAGTGTTTGCCTCTTTCCTTACCCTCAATTTTTCTCTTATGTCTTTATTCATCCATGGTGTCTCAATAGTGTTTAGCCTGTTCTTGTTTTTAGCAGAATATATTTACCTGCACTCTGTTGAACACCGGTTTAAATGTTTCCATTGCTGTTCTACATCATTGTTTGCCAATATTGTTGTCCATTTTATTTTCCCACGTTGTATTATCAGCCTCTCCAAATCGTCTTTTCTCCAATCTATTAACCTGGTCTTTGTCATACTTATGTCCTTCTCAATTATTATCTCAAAGTGTATTATATTGTGGTCACTATTGCCTAGATGTTCCCCTATTTTTACTTATCTTATCTGCTCTGGTTCATTCCCCATTACTAGACCCAGTAGCGAATCCTCCCTTGTCGGGCTTCTTACATACTAGGTTAGAAAGGAGTCCAGTACACATTGTAGGAACTCCATTTCCTTATCCCCGTTACCTCCCTCTTCTGGCCAATTAATTTTGGGGTATTTTAAATCCCCCATGATTATTATTCTATGTTTGTTACTCATTTTCCTAATTTGTTTGCATATTTCTTCCTCCACCTCCCTTGCACTATTAGGTGAACATAAGAACATAAGAAGTAGGAGCAGGAGTAGGCCATATGGCCCCTCGGGCCTGCTCCGCCATTCAATAGGATCATGGCTGATCCGAACCTAGACTCACGCCCACTTCCCTGCCCGCTCCCCATAACCCTTAAATCCCTTATCAGCTCGGAAACTGTCAATCTCCATTTTAAATTTATTTAATGTCGCAGCTTCCACAGCTCTCTGAGGTAGCAAATTCCATAGATTTACTACCCTCTGAGTGAAGAAGTTTCTCCTCATCTCAGTTTTGAAACGGCAGCCCCTTATTCTAAGATTATGCCCCCTAGTTCTAGTCTCACCCATCAGTGGAAACATGCTCCCCGCCTCCACCCGATCAAGCCCCCTTACAATCTTAGGTGGTCTGTAGACTACCCCTATTAGTGTGATTGATCCTTTATTATCTTTTATCTCTATCCACATGGATTTTATTTCTGTCTTACTGATAGCTGCGTCACTTTTCTCTACTGCCATTATGGTATCTTTAATAAGTACAGCTACTCCACCTCCCCCTTTTCCCTCTCTACCCTGTCTAAATATATTTAATTACTAAATGTTTTCTGACTGTGTTTTCTAACTCGAGTTCAGGCCTGTCATTGTGAGGAAAACTTATGAGGCCTCATTTCTGGTGATTCCATCTTGAGAGGCTGTAAAAGGGTTCAATAAGCTGGCAACAAGCTTTTTTTAAAGTGGAAAGTGGTGAAAAACGCCAGTGTAGGTCAGTGAGCACAGGAGTGCTGGGTGAGTGGGACTTGGTGCCAGTTACATAAGAACAGAAGGATTAGGAGCAGGGCTGGGCCATACAGACCCTTCAGCCTGCTCCGCCATTCGATATGATCATTGCCTGATCTTCGAGCTCAACTCCACTTAGCCCAGGATTCCCCGCGCGGCCGAACGTGCCCTATCAATGACTACTGGAGCCCAGTGCGCATGCGCGGGACTGGACTGTGCTCTGAGCATGCGCAGTGTGAGTGGTGGGGACGGACTGCGACAGAACAGGCAGCTCGGGAGTGGGATGAGATTGTGGGCCCGAGGAAGGAATTGGACCCGTGGGTGGGCCGGGAAGCTCCATCAACACCTGGGGTAGGCCTTAGGCCCCGAATAAGAGCCCATAGACCCCGTGTTTGCCCCGTGGTGAGAGGTCCGGACGCCCGGGTCAGCGGGGTCACTGGCCGCCATCTTGGGCAGGGTGGGATCACGGCGCATGCGCGGCCATCTTGGTACAGGAGCAGAGAGTGGGCGGGGCTTCAGGGTCCCTGTTCCCAACCGGGTCCCAGTGCCCGGGAAATGGAGCATCCTGGGCAACAGCTTTTTCAGCACCTTCACCCACTCCCAGGCCGCATGTGATGTTTGTGGTCTAGAGGAGTCCATGGGCCAGGTATATATTCAGTGTGAGAGGCTGCAGCCCCTGGAGAGTTACCTGAAGGGGCTGCTCCTCAACTATGAATGTCAGCCATGGCTCAGTGGGTAGCACCCTCGCCTCTGAGACAGCAGGTTGTGGGTTCAAGTCCTACTCTGGAGACTTGAGCACAAAAATCTAGGCTGACTCTTCAGTGCAGTGCTGAGGGAATGCTGCACTGTCAGAGGTGAAGTCTTTCGGATGAGATGTTAAATCGAGGCCCCGTCTGCTCTCTCAGGTGTTAATAAAAGATCCCACGGCACTATTTCGAATAAGAGCAGGGGAGGTGTCCTGACCAATAATTATCACTCAACCAACATAACAAAAACAGGTTATCTGTTCATTATCACAGTGATGCTTGTGGGAGCTTGCTGTGCGCAAATTGGCTGCTGCTTTTCCTACATTAGAACAGTGCTTAACTTCAAAATAGTACTTCATTGGCTGTAAAGCGCTTTGGGACGTCCGGTGGTTGTGAAAGGTGCTATATAAATGCAAGTCTTTCTGTTGGTTAGTCTTTAGTCCCACACTCCTAATCTTTGGCCGTGGGGGAGGGGGGTGTGGGTAAGTTGGAGGATTGCTACTTGGGTCTGTCTAAAACAGCAATTTGTAGGTCCAGTATAGGCGGGGCCCATGGGGCGGTTGCTTTGGCTGCCTCCTTCTCTTGTCCGTGCCCATGTGGCCCTGGAGAGCGAGCAGGCGGTGTCCACTGGTAAGCTTGATACCTTCCCAGACTGGTGGGCACCACTGGTTAAAGAGGCGATAATCGATCCTCACATTCACATTCTGATATTATTATTATTTGTGTCGCTGTATTGTACAGTATGTTTCATACTTGTGGTGCACTAGGGCCCTTGCCTTAACTTGTTCCCATCTGGTGAAACTGGGGCAACTTAGTGTCACCTCTACAGGCAGTGAAAAAGGCCCAATCTCAATCGGTGGACAAAAAATTGATTTTATCTTCACCGATTGGGGCTTTCAATGGCGGTATGTTTCCCCAGAATTCCTGGCGGTGGAGAATGTGCCCTATCATTGACGACAGGCCCGGCCGCCCGGGTGAGCGGGGTCACTGGCCGCCATCTTGGTCAGGGAGGGATCGCGGCGCATGCGCGGCCATCTTGGTACAGGAACAAAGAGTGGGCGGGGCTTCAGGGTCCCAGTGACCAGGAGAGACAATCATTGACTCATTGATTTTACTCTCACTCTGCACACAGCGGGTGCAGAACTGAACTCAGCCAGAGGAGAGGAAGGGAGAAAACTGGGAGTGGGGGAGAAAATGTTGGCGATGGTGCGACGGGTTTGGATTTCAGCACTGACAGGAGGGAGAGTGTGTGGGACGGGGATTGACAGCTTTGGGGAAACAATAGAGGAAAGAATGTTCCATAGTTCTGTCCTGTATTTACAGTAATGAGTTTTGTAAACTCCTTTTACAGGGTATTAGAACGGGAGGATTTACACACGGGAAACTCGAACCAAACATTACATCAAGATCTGACAGAGTCACTTGATTACTCAGGATCTGAATATCATTGGCCGTTGAATGTGGAAGGAGAAATCTTTGTCTGTTCTGTCTGTGGGAAAAGATTTCAAACATCAGTATGACTGGAAAAGCACCGAGACACACACCCGAGTGAGAGTGTTCCAGTGCACTGACTGTGGAAAGAGCTTTAACCAGTTACACAGCCTGAAAAAACATCGCACCATTCACAGCGGGGAGAAACCGTACACGTGTTCTGTGTGTGGACGAGGCTTCAACTGATCGTCCAACCTGGAGAGACACAAGGACACCCGCACCACGGAGAAACCGTGGAAATGTGGGAACTGTGGGAAGGGATTCAGTTACCCATCTAAGCTGGAAATTCATCATCGCAATCACACTGGGGAAAGGCCGTTCACCTGCTCTGAGTGTGGGAAGGGATTCACTCAGTCATCCCACCTGCTGACACACCAGCGAGTTCACACTGATAAGAGACCATTTAAATGTTCTGATTGTGAAAAGAGCTTTAAAAGCACAAGGGATCTGCTGAGACACCAATGCACTCACACTGGGGAGAGGCCGTTCACCTGCTCCGTGTGTGGAAAGAGCTTCAGTCACACATTCAACCTGCTGAGACACCAGCGAGTTCACACTGGAGAGAGACCGTTCACCTGCTCTGAGTGTGGGAAGGGAATCACTCAGTCATCCGACCTGCTGAGACACCAGCGAGTTCACACTGGGGAGAGGCCGTTTACCTGCACTGTGTGTGGGAAGGGATTCACTCAGTCATCCCACCTGCGGACACACCAGCGAGTTTACACTGGGGAGAGGCCGTTCACCTGCTCTGTGTGTGGGAAGGGATTCACTCTGTCATCCGACCTGCTGAAACACCAGCGAGTTCACACTGGGGAGAGGCCGTTCACCTGCTCTGAGTGTGGGAAGGGATTCATTCAGTCATCCGACCTGCTGACACACCAGCGAGTTCACAAGTGACAGCAGGAGTTTGATTCTGATGTTAATCACATCCCGGACTGAACCATGTTCATTCTGACAGTTGGGGTTTGTTTCTGCTGATGTTAGTAACCCCTATAACTGGGCTAGAGTTTAATATTCGGGATAAATGTCAAACACTCAGTGAATCGAGTATTTGATGTCTCTGAGATAAGAGGAGACTAATTGATGTCCTGTCACCGACTGCTCCATTTCTGGGCCTTTTCTCCTTTCTCAGTCTAGATAATTTCAGTTCTCAGACCTTCTCTTACTCTCAAGTCCCAGCTCCCCAGACCTTCCAGAGTGCGTGTAAAAGAGAATGACTGAACATTTGTCCCAGTGTAACTTTTGCTGTTATGAAATCAAAAAGACTTGAATTTCTATCCCGCCATTCACAACCTCAGGACGTCCCAAACGCTTTACAGACAATGAAATACTTTTGAAGTGTAGTCACTGTCGGAATGTAGGAAATGCGTCTGCCAATCTGCGCACAGCAAGATCCCACACACAGCACGATGGTATTGAGCAGATAATCTATTTTCCTGATGTTGATTGAGGATGGAAGGGGATGTGTAAAGAGATGGTCTGTGTCTGGAGATGTGAAACATGGAAACGGTGTCTGTGTGATAGTGACACAGCCTTGTGGTGACAGTCAGAACAATGCACAGATATCTCAGCTTTGAGCAGGGCCAGAGCACGAATGCAGTAAACAAGTTCAGTATAACTCTCGCCAGTGTAGCCGCAGCTTGTTATAACAGACCTGGGGAGAAGAGAGCTCTGAACCCACTGTATTATCCCTGTCTCCGGACGGGTAACTATACGCTGTCTGTATTATTCCAATGCTGTTAATAAAGTCAGTAAAAGACAATCTGTTGTTGTGAGCTTGATTATCTGGTGTCTGAAACCACAAGACTCAATTTTTAGAGTCAAGAAGATGAACAAGTGAACACATCACGACCCAATACTCCAGCTCTATCTTCACAGGAGAAAGTCTGTTATCTAACTCCTCCAGTAGATGGAATAGAGAAAGACCCAACTCGAAGAACATCTACAATCTGTTGCAAATACCTTTCAAATCCCGACTGGTAAAAACTGTCGGTTTCATTTCAATCAGAAGGCAACAGAATGAAGAAAGATCCAAACTCTAAGAAACAATCAAATCATTTGTAAATATCTTTCAAATTCTGACAGGTTCCAAATATCAATGGAAGATGAAAGGGGGTTGGAGAGCAGGGGTGAAAGAGGAGCTGGGGGTTGGAGAGTAGGGGTGAAAGAGGAGTTTGGGTGAAGGGGGTTGGAGAGTAGGGGTGAAAGAGGAGTTTGGGTGAAGGGGGTTGGAGAGTAGGGGTGAAAGAGGAGTTGGGGTGAGGGGGTTGGAGAGTAGGGGTGAAAGAGGAGTTGGGGTGAGGGGGGTTGGAGAGTAGGGGTGAAAGAGACGTTGGGGTGAGGGGAGTTGGAGAGTAGAGGTGGAAGAGGAGTTGGGGTGAGGGGGGTTGGAGAGTAGGGGAGAAAGAGGAGTTGGGGGTGAGTGGGGTTGGAGAGTAGGGGTGAAAGAGGAGTTGGGGTGAGGGGGGTTGGAGAGTAGGTGTGAAAGAGGAGTTGGGGCGAGGGGGTTGGAGAGTAGGGGTGAAAGAGGAGTTGGGGTGAGGGGGGTTGGAGAGCAGGCTGAAAGAGGAGTTGGGGTGAGGGGAGTTGGAGTAGGGGTGAAAGAGGAGTTGGGGTGACGGGGGTTGGAGAGTAGGGGTGAGTGGGGTTGGAGAGTAGGGGTGAAAGAGGAGTTGGGGTGAGGGGGGTTGGAGAGTAGGTGTGAAAGAGGAGTTGGGGCGAGGGGGTTGGAGAGTAGGGGTGAAAGAGGAGTTGGGGTGAGGGGGGTTGGAGAGCAGGCTGAAAGAGGAGTTGGGGTGAGGGGAGTTGGAGTAGGGGTGAAAGAGGAGTTGGGGTGAGGGGGGTTGGAGTAGGGGTGAAAGAGGAGTTGGGGTGAGGGGGGTTGGAGAGTAGGGGTGAGTGGGGTTGGAGAGTAGGGGTGAAAGAGGAGTTGGGGTGAGGGGGGTTGGAGAGTAGGTGTGAAAGAGGAGTTGGGGTGAGGGGGTTGGAGAGTAGGGGTGAAAGAGGAGTTGGGGTGAGGGGGGTTTGGAGAGTAGGGGTGAGGGGCTTTCACTGCCCATTAATAGACTCTGTTGAACTATAATGTTGTTTATTTTCTCTTTACAATATTTTGAATTGTGTGTTTAACTGATGTCAGATGCGGGGCTGCAGTTACTTGTGGGCACTGGGCTGTTTCTGGTGAATTAATATGGACAGTGTTAATGGGGAATCATTCTGTGCTGAACACATTGCAGTTCCAATGAGGAAGTGCTGTTGAAACACAAACCTGCCGGAGATTTAAACCCCGTGGTCAATCACCCAATGATGTCAATGTTGCCGGGTGAAAGATTCCTAACCCCAGGACCCGCCCCCCAGCTCGTGTTCACTGAACCTCCAATCACAGCCTCATAGCAAATCTAGGGACCATTTACACCGTGACCCCAAATCGAGGGACCACTTACAGTAAGACACCCAATCCAGGGATCTCTTACACTGTGACACCAAATCCAGGGACCACTTACAATCACAGAATCCCCACAGTGCAGATGAAGGCCATTTCGGCCCATTGAGCCTGCACCGACACATATCCCACCCTATCCCCGTAACCCCACGTATTTAATCCCCCTAACACTAAGGGTCAATTTATCATAACCAAATCAACCTAACCCGCACATCTTTGGACTGTGGGAGGAAACCGGAGCACCCAGAGGGGACCCACGCAGACACGGGGAGAATGTGCAAACTCCACACAGACAGTCACCCGAGGCCGGATTCGAACCCGGGTCCCTGAGCACTGTGAGGTAATAGTGCTAACCACTATGCCACCATGTTGCCCAATGTGACACAAAATCCAGGGACCATTTACCCTGAGACAACAATTCCAGGGGTCTCTTACACCGTGACACCAAATCCAAGGCCAACACTGTGGCCCCAAATCCAGGGACCACTTACACGGTGACACAAAATCTAGGGATCACTTACACTGAGACACCAATTCCAGGGGCCACTTACAGTGTGACACCAAATCCAGGAACCACTTACATTGACACACCAAATCCAGTGACCACTTAAAGTGTGACACCAAATCCAGGGACCACTTATACTGAGACTACAAATCCAGGGTTCACTTATACTGAGCACCAAATCCAGTGACCACTTACAGTGTGACACCAAATCCAGGGACCACTTACACTGAGACACCAAATCCAGGGACCACTTACACTGAGACACCAAATCCAGGGACCATTTACACTGAGTCTATAATATGAGAATCAGAGAGCCTCAGTATGGGGAATGGTCATGGAGGTGAAATCAACTCCAGTGAGGGTGAAAGGCGGGTAATGGATGAAGATCTGACGGTGGAATCAGATGGTGACTGTTGGGGCCTGGTGACAGGTTATTGTCAGAAGCCCTTTTCAGGCAGGCTGATGATTGGATCTAACCAGCGCAACACCTGGATCCGCCTGTTCTTGTCCCAAAATCTCAAAATCTAATGTCCCTGATGTCTTTTTCTGTGAGAAATGTGGAGATGTGAAAGAAGGGAGGAAATGAGGCTTGCACAAGAAAGAAGGTTCCTTGAATGAACAATTCATGAGGCTGTTTTGTGACTCGTCTGCATGAGGTTGAAAAACATGAAATGAAAAAGGACACGACCACTGACACTGGCATTGTCAATAATGGTGTCTAACCTCAATCACTATCTCCTCAGCTTAATATCCTATTGACTACCCACAACCACTAACCACAATCCTAACCAATAACCACAAACCACAACCACTAACACCGAAACCTACACCCGAACCCCAGCCCCTAACTAAGGATTGTTGACAGGGGTCAATGCAGGAGCTGATGACTTGATAAAGGAAGTATGTTAAACAAATATCTCCATTAAAGAAATAGTTAGTAATTGTTAGTAACAGGAGATTAAATCAACAAGATCATCAAAATCAGCAATGACAATTACAAAGATCAGAATATTTCAAAGCCTATCACATGCAATATGTGTGGAGGATTATTACTAAATCGGATACAAAAAATGTTACATGATACAGAAAGTAACATTTCAGATCTTATGCAAGATAGTTCAATAAAGCTGTTCTGACCAAGGGTCCCCGACTGCAAACGTTGACTGTGTTTCTCTCTCCTCGATGGTGCCTGGCCTGCTGAGTGATCAGCATTTTCTGTTGTTATTTCAGATTTCCAGCATCCACCGTATTTTGCTTTTGCTGTAGTTCAATAAAGCGATGGTTCAAAGTAACGTCAGGTGAGTATAAAGTGAGACACTGCAGTTCAGACTATTACACCCACAAGCCATGCACTCAAACGGAACACGCTTAGGGCTTAGAAACATAGAAACATAGAAAATAGGTACAGGAGTAGACCATTCGGTCCTTCGAGCCTGCACCGCCATTCAATGCGTTCATGGCTGAACATGCTACCTCAGTACCCCATTCCTGCTTTCTCGCCATACCCCTTGATCCCCTTAGTTGTGAGTGTTATATCTAATGATGTGGAAGAAGGTGAACTAGATGAGAAGTGATATAATCTAGAGTTAGAAAAGGCCCAAAATTGTACAGTGGGTAACAGAACATCAATTAAATATTCGACGCACTGTGAGCTTGAAACAAAGCTGATTTATTCAATATTTATACAGAATATCAATCTCCAGCCCAGGTACAGGGGTTATTAAGATCAGCAGAAACACACTCTAACTGCCAGAATGAACATGGTTCAAATATTTTTATTCAAAAACAATAATACCTGTACAACTCATCAATTACATAGTAAATCCATTACATAGTAAATCCATTACATTCATCCACCACAGTAAAAGATAAAGCCTTAAAAACAGCCTTATAGTTAATATAAATGCAATGATTAATTTTACAAATAATCAATAATGTTTACAGTACAAATACCCTTAAACAATACCACACAACTTTTTAGATTTAAAATAATAAATCTCAAAGTTAACTCCACATAAAACAAAAACCATTTCAACACCAATGTACAAACACATAGCACCATCATAATCCAATTAAATGCTACAGATAACATTTATTCCAATAAACCAAGAAAAAACCCGTTTTACGCCAGTCCTACTGGCATTGTTCGTTCGATCATTCATTCAAGCGTTCGTTCGTTCGATCGAGTGTAAGTTCCAATATGTATGTCTGAATGCGTGCGTGTGTATCATTTGTCTAAGTGCGCACCTGCGTGCGTTCGCTCGATTATCGTTCGTTTGATCATTCACCACGCGATCATTCGTTCGATCGAGTGTAAGTTTCAATGTGCATGCTTGCGTTCGCTCGAATCGTTCTTTCGACCACTACCCCATGAGGTCGTTCATTATATCGAGTGTAAGTTCCAATATGTATGTCTGAATGTGTGCGTGCGTATCATTTGTCTAAGTGCGCGCCTGCGTGCGTTCGCTCGAATCGTTCGTTCTATCACTGCACAAGTGATCATTCGTTCGATCGAGTGTAAGTTCCAATATGCATGAATGCGTTCGTTCGAATCGTTCATCCGTTCGTTCACTCGAGCGTCCGTTCGTTCAATAAATTACCATTATTAATTTACTTTATCTTTTCAACCACACCAACACTAGACAATAACCTCAAAGTAAATTCCTACATAACCACCAATACATCACCATGTGCAAATTCCCACAGTCCTTATCAGAAAATCAATTAAGCTTCAAATAAACTGCTTTCAAACAGAAAACCTGAAACCTTCCTAACAAAACAATTAAATACCAGTTCTACACCAGTCCTATTGGCAATCCATTAACGAATATCATTTGATGTTGTCGAACCATGTAAAGTCATAGTCCTTGTCCACAGTCTTCAGCCCTTCCACGGAAAAAGAAGCCATCCACTTCCTGAAATTCCGTAAAAAGACCGAACACTCAAATCTTCTTCTGCATGCTGTTATCGTTCACAGGACCCAACCATCAAAGAATACTCATCATTCCTTACCGATATTACTTTGCTCTGTCTTTTAATTTCCTTTTATTTTCCGTCTTTTAACCATTCACATTTTCCATCTTGTAACCGCTCACGCGCCCCATTACAGATGGAAACAATTTGTCTTTCCTTCACCAATATGGCGATGCATAAACCGGTCCCATGACCAAGAAAAAGCCTCACAGCTGCCGCCAGGCAGAGCAGATGCTGGGCCGCTGGAACTCATTCAGGCCCGAAACCATTCTGCAACTTTCAGAACCAGTGCAGCAATGCTCACCAACCGCAGCTCCCGACTCCACCTCTGCCGACCAGCCGCCCCGCCCTGGGCCCCCCGCCTGGGGTTCTCCGTGCTGGGCCTCCCGCCCAGTCCACTCTCCTCCGGGTCTTCCACCTTGGGCCTTCTACACCGGGCCCTCCGCACCGGCATTCCCCCGTGAGCAGCCGGGGTGTGGAGCAGCCCGTTCACACAGCACCGAGTTGAAAATCTCACAGCATTTCCTCCCCGGGCCTTCTGCACTGGGCCCTCCGCACCGGCATTCCCCGCGAGCAGCCGGGATGCGGAGCTCACCCGTTCACACAGCACCAAACTGAGCTGAGAATCTTGCAGCCTGGGCTTCGATTTTGTCATTGGGGCGGGCTGGGGTTGTGTTAGCCATCGTGAGCAATGAACATGGTTCAGTGCTCATGGCAATCCTTATAAATGTTTTTCAATTCACCAATGTGGCCTTTCAATGGCGGGGCTTTTCCCCAGCATTCCCCGCGGGGGAGAATGTGCCGTTCCCAGACTACAGGAGCCCAGTGCGCAGGCGCAAGACCCCCATCCCCCCACACTGGATTTGGAGCATGCGCAGTGCATGTAATGCATAAGCCATGCGTTAAGGACCAGATCCGGAAGAGTCAGTAAGATGCGGCCGGGCGGAGAGGAGTAATGGAACGACGAGTGAGCTGGGAGGCTTCATGAACAGCTGGTGTGGGCCGCAAGCTTTTAATAAAAACTGGAAGGTCCCGCGTTTGCAGCTTCGGGGCTTCTCCCGGTCACAGGCCCAAGTTAACGGCCGCCATCTTTGTACAGGAAGGCTGGTGTTTCACGGGGCCGCCATTTTGGTTGCGTGAGTAACAAAGCGCATGCGCGTCCATCTTGGCACTGGAACAAAAAATTGGGCGTTGCTTCAGTGTATGTTCCCAACCGGGTCCTAGTGCCGGGGAATATAATCCTTGACTCAGTTATTTGATTCAGACTCTCCACACTTCGGATTTCTCACCATCTCCCCTGAAGGCGCTGGTCAAAGTAGAGCAAATGGTTGTACAGTCCCAGGGTTAGAATCCCATGTACAGTCCCAGGGTTGGAATCCCCATGTACAGTCCCAGGGTTAGAATCCCCATGTACAGTCCCAGGGTTAGAATCCCCATGTATAGTCCCAGGGTTAGAATCCCCATGTACAGACCCAGGGCTGGAATCCCCATGTACAGTCCCAGGGTTAGAATCCCCATGTACAGACCCAGGGTTAGAATCCCCATGTACAGTCCCAGGATTAGAATCCCCATGTACAGTCCCAGGGTTGGAATCCCTATGTACAGTCCCAGGGTTGGAATCCCCATCTACAGTCCCAGGGTTGGAATCCCCATGTACAGTCCCAGGGTTAGAATCCCCATGTACAGTCCCAGGGTTAGAATCCCCATGTACAGTCCCAGGGTTAGAATCCCCATGTACAGTCCCAGGGTTGGAATCCCCATGTACAGTCCCAGGGTTAGAATCCCCATGTACAGTCCCAGGGTTAGAATCCCCATGTACAGTCCCAGGGTTGGAATCCCCATGTACAGTCCCAGGGTTAGAATCCCCATGTACAGTCCCAGGGTTAGAATCCCCATGACCAGTCCCAGGGTTGGAATCCCCATGTACAGTCCCAGGGTTTGAATCCCCATGTACAGTCCCAGGGTTAGAATCCCTCAGTCACACCGAGTGTGGGTCTCAGGCCCCGAGACAGAGCTGGCAGACGTGCGGCTAGGGCCCCGGCACCATTAACCCCAGGGTGCAGCATCTCCCCCAGACAAGAAACGCAACAACTTGCATTTATACAGCAGAGGGACCAATTCAGAGCTGGTTTGCATCAGGGTGGGCGGTGGATGTGGAACTCGCTCCCTGGCCTCCTGTGTTGGTCTTTCTTGTTGCACCAGTTTGAGCTGGAGTGGAGAGGGGGGAGAAGCTGCTGGGTTTAACCCCCAGTACTTCTGAGCCCAGTGGGACCCAACAATTTCCAATGTGAGACTGTGAAGGGAGGTGGATTCTAGGGGAGATTAAGTTGCTAAACACTCCCTTTTTCCTGTTTGAAATTAATTTTACAGGTAATAGAAGGGGAGGATTTGCAGATGGGAAACTCAAACCAAACATCACTTCAAGATCTGGCAGAGTCGGTCAATTCATCAGGAAACTTGAACATGGAAGCAGAAAGCACCGTTCAGAGCGGGGAGAAACCGTACACATGTTCTGTGTGTGGACGAGGCTTCAGCCGATCCTCTAACCTGTCGAGACATAAGCGCAGTCACACCGGGGAGAAACCGTGTAAATGTGGGGACTGTGGGAAGCGATTCAACTACCCGTTTGAGCTGGAAACTCATCGACGAGTTCACACTGGGGAGAGACCGTTCACCTGCTCCGAGTGTGGGAAGGGATTCACTCAGTCATCCAGCCTGCTGACACATCGGCGAGTTCACACTGGGGAGAGGCCATTCACCTGCTCCGAGTGTGGGAAGGGATTCATACAGTCATCCAGCCTGCTGACACACCAGCGAGTTCACACTGGGGAGAGGCCGTTAACCTGCTCTGAGTGTGGGAAGGGATTCACTCGGTCATCCGCTCTGCTGAAACACCAGCGAGTTCACACTAGGGAGAGGCCGTTAACCTGCTCCGTGTGTGGGAAGGGATTCTCTTGGTCATCCACCCTGCTGATACACCAGCGTGTTCACACCGGGGAGAGGCCGTTCACCTGCTCCGAGTGTGGGAAGGGATTCACTCGGTCATCCCACCTCACTGAACACCAGCAAGTTCACACTGGGGAGAGACCATTCACCTGCTCCGTGTGTGGGAAGGGATTCACTCTATCATCCAACCTGCTGAAACACCAGCGAGTTCACAAGTGACTGCAGAGGTTGGATTCTGATGTTATTGCTGCTGTTAATTACATCTCGGACTGAATCGTGTTCATTCTGACAGTTGGGGGTTGTTTCTGCTGATGTTAATAACCCCTGTAACTGGGCTGGAGTTTAATATTCTGGATACCTGTCAAATAAATCAGTTTGCTTTAAACACATTGTTGTGGATTTTTGTCGTTCCCACCTGAGTGTTTAGCATCACCTGGCTGGAGCTCAGAAAGGACAATCTGGGGGGAGGATCGTACGGCGGGAACAGAACTACAGCCTGGACACAGTCCTTCAGGGCCACACTGAGAGGGGCAAACGGCACTTTGGTCTTTCTCGCCTCTCTTCGCTGACAGCAATGTCCCCGTGCAGGTTAATCTTGAGGCCTGTAAGGAATGTGTCCCAGGCGCTCTCTCCCATGGGTCAGAGCTCCTGGGCACGGAACAGAAGGCTCCTTTACAACTGTGTTTAGAGTCAGGAAGAACAACGGTGAATGCTGGAAACGTGCTGTCAAATCAGAGATTGGTGTCAAACTGCGATCTGTTCCTGACTGAAAGTGAAACGGCAGGGTTAAGTTTCGAGTCTAAAAATGACTGGTAATTATTCCACGAAGATTTAATATGTGTGTGTGTGACAGTCCTGAGTCTACCATTTTAAGGCAGGTGTTAGCTCATTTAAAATAAACCCGTTTAAAATAAATTGGTTGAAGTCTGCATTAAAATAGCAGAGGGAGGAGTTCACAGGAGCCTGTTAACTGCTGGTACAATTATACAACAGACATTTGATCTCCAGATAAAGAAGGACCTGCAGCGTGTTTCCAGGAATTCCCTGTTTTATTGATGTGTGCGTGTTAGACACCAGGATAACTAAAAATACACGACCCGGAACATCCACGGGGTTACTCCAGGATCACTCCCACTGCGGAACTCCACCACTGACCCTGCACCAATCATCACCCACTGGAGGTTTATATCAGGAGCTTCTGTGTGATGGTGAGGTGATCACTGGACAATAAAGTGCAGAGACTGGTGGGTGGCTGCTCATTATCCTCGGTGTGATTTAATCCCCTTTCCCACTGAATACTGCGGACAGACAGGATCACCTTGGGAACGGAATGGTCATTGTGACATCACTTTCTAAACAAGAGCCCACAAGACAATGGGTTCTCAATAAATGTTAAAGGGATTCAACGCTCTGAAGTTACACTGTGAATAAAGGAAATCAAATGCTGAAAAATAATTGGTGAAGATAATTTATCTCTGTGGAATGCACTCGCAAACATTAAGAATGATGAGTTTTGTTTACACACTCACACATACAACAAACACTTTGTGTGAGCTCTTTTCAGTTCTGTTTAACCCGATGGAGTTTAACTTCTGTGGCCTTTAGGACCCTGCGGCAGCCCATCCGGCGGGGCCCGCTGGGTCAGGATATAAAGAGACCGCGCGCTGTTCCTCCTCCCACTGGCTGGGGGAATGGGCCAGATATTTAAAGGGACAGGGACTTCCCTTTCTCTGCCTATTTATAGTTAAAGGGACAGACCCGTTTATCTTTGGAGTGTCGGAGGACTTCACCAACAGAGCTCCCATGAACAGTTGCTCCCTTCTGTACTGTGCAGTGATTGTAAACCTGTCTGTTTCAGTGACTTGAGCCTTTCTAAAATGTCTCACTGTTTGTGAAGATCCATTTGACTTGGTTAATTTGGAAAGTCTTCAGAGTTTTGCAGTGTGACGAAGGTTTCATTTAAAGGTGGAGTGATATTTCTTTCTAAATATTCTGTTCTCACCCTCCCCCTTCCACTTTAAAACACTCTGAGCTACTGACTAGGAAGGTCACAAATTCATTCCTTGATCTGGGTTGTTAGTTGATCTCAACCAAGGCAGCAGTTCAGGGGCCATAATTGGCCTCAGTACCACTGGGCTAAGTGTAAAAATCAGCCACTGCCCCTGCTCTTGATGGCGATCCAGTGACCTGAACTGGGAAGTGCATGACTGTCAATTGAGGACATGATTGGACTCGGCTGTGATGCCTACCACAGTGGAAATGCTGCGGACACTCACTGAGTCGGCTGACGGTGAGGCACTCGAGATTAACTAATGTCTGTGGAATGGCACCCAGCCAGATTCAGCACCTTCTGGAGAGAAGGGGAGAAACAAAATCCCAGATGGTGTAATTAATGTTTTTAGACAGTAGGAATGGATTCAGTTGCCCGTCTGAGGTGGAAACTCATGGATACAGTCACACCGGGGAGAGGCCATTCACCAGCTGAGTGTGGAAAGAGATTTACTCACTCATCTCACCTATTAGCACACAGACATGTTCATAATGGGGAGAATCCGTTCACTGCTCTGCATGTGGAAAGGGATTCTATCGACCATCCTATTTACTGACACACCAGCACAGTCACACCGGAGAGAGACCGTTTAGATACTTCACGTGTGGGATGGGATTGACTCCGTTGTCCCACCTGTTGACACTCCAGAGTGTCCACATTGAAAACAGTTGCTTTGAATACTCTGACTGTGAGAAAAGCTTTCAAAGTTCAAAGCAGCTGATGCACGATCAGCGCATTGATACTGGAGAGAGGCTGTTTCAATATCCTGTGTGTGGGAAGAAATTCACCCCACCTGCTGAGACTCCAGTGAGTTCACAGGTGACTGCAGGGGTTTGGATTCTGTTATTAATCACATCCAGGACTGAACCATGGCAGAGTGCCCGTGCATTTGGGTTTCTGTGTGAATTATTGATGAATTTTCATCAATGGGATCACAGAAACTCATTCTCCATTCACTAATTGGGACTTTCAATGTTCCCCAGCATGCCCCGCGGGGGAGAATGTGCCCGATTTGCTCTGGAGGAGCCCAGTGCGCAGGCGCAGTGCCCGCATGTATTGGAGCATGCGCAGTGTCAGTGTGATCAGAGCCTGGCGAGGGCTGGGAGCGAGCCGAGTTGGGAGACGCGGTTTTTACGCCGATTACGAATCACCGGGGCGCAGAGAGGTAAAGCATCCGGCGGGTGAGCTTCGTAAACAGCTGGTGCAGGCCGCAAGCCCCGAATGAGAACCTGCAGGTTCCGCGTTTGCAGCTCCGGGTCTTTTTCCCGGTAACAGGAGGCTAAGGGCGGCCATCTTTGTAAAGGAAAGCATTGTCTTTGTTCGCCGCCATCTTGATTTGCACGGCCATCTTTGTAAAGGACCAAAACGTGGGCAGGGCCTCAGGGTCCACTTGAGTGTGGTAGTGACCCAGCCAGAGTCAGCACCTTCAGGGGAGGACAGGGAGGGGAACCAGTGAGTGTAGAACTGAACCCAGCCAGAGTCAACACCTTCAGGGGAGGAGAGGGAGGGGAACCAGTGAGTGTAGAACTGAACCCAGCCAGAGTCAGCACCTTCAGGGGAGGAGAGGGAGGGGAACCAGTGAATGAACTGAACCCAGCCAGAGTCAGCACCTTCAGGGGAGGAGAGGGAGGGGAACCAGTGAGTGTAGAACTGAACCCAGCCAGAGTCAGCACCTTCAGGGGAGGAGAGGGAGGGGAACCAGTGAGTGTAGAACTGAACCCAGCCAGAGTCAGCACCTTCGGGGGAGGAACCAGTGAGTGTGGAACTGAACCCAGCCAGAGTCAGCACCTTCAGGGGAGGAGAGGGAGGGGAACCAGTGAGTGTGGAACTGAACCCAGCCAGAGTCAGCACCTTCAGGGAGGAGAGGGAGGGGAACCAGTGAGTGAACTGAACCCAGCCAGAGTCAGCACCTTCAGAGGAGAACCAGTGAGTGAACTGAACCCAGCCAGAGTCAGCACCTTCAGGGGAGGAGAGGGAGGGGAACCAGTGAGTTAACTAAACCCAGCCAGAGTCAGCACCTTCGGGGGAGGAGAACCAGTGAGTGTAGAACTGATCATACTGAAAACTGGGAGCGGAGGACAAACTATCTTGAGACGTCTTTGGATTTTAGCACAGGGAGGAGGGACAATATGTGGGACGGGGATTTACAGCTTTGGAGGAAGAAGAGGGGAAAGAATGTTCGATAGAAACTAAAATTGTCTGTTCTGAATTTCTGTCCTGTACTTACAGTGATGAATTTTGTAAACTCCTTTTACAGGGTATTAGAACGGGAGGATTTGCAGATGGGAAACTCAAACCAAACATCATGTCAAAATCTGACAGTCGCTCGTTTACTCAGGACCTGAATATCATCGGCCTTTGAATGTGGAAGGAGAAATGTTTGTCTGTTCTGTCTGTGGGAAAAGATTTCAAAGAACAGTATGACTGGAAAAGCACCGAGACACACACACCCGAGTGAGAGTGTTGCAATGCACTGACTGTGGAAAGAGCTTTAACCAGTTACACAGCCTGAAAAAACATCGCACTATTCACAGCGGGGAGAAACCGTACACGTGTTCTGTGTGTGGACAAGGCATCAACTGATCGTCCAACCTGGAAAGATACAATGACACCCGCACCACGGAGAAACCATGGAAATGTGGGGACTGTGGGAAGGGATTCAATTACCCGTCTGAGCTGGAAATTCATCATCGCACCTGCTCCATGTGTGGGAAGATTTCACTCAGTCATCCGACCTGCTGATACACCAGCGAGTTCACACTGGGGAGAGACCGTTCACCTGCTCCATTTGTGGGAAGGAATTCACTCGGTCATCCACCCTGCTGAGACACCAGCGAGTTCACACCGGGGAGAGGCCGTTTACCTGGTCTGAGTGTGGGAAGGGATTCACTCGGTCATCCAACCTGCTGAGACTTCAACGAGTTCACACTGGTGAGAGACCGTTCAAGTGACTGCAGGGGTTGGATTCTGCTGTTATTGCTGCTGTTAATTACATCCCAGACTGAATCGTCTTCATTCTGACAGGTGGAGTTTCTTCCTGCTGATGTTAATAACCCCTATAACTGGGCTGGAATTTAATGTTTTGATATTTGAAATAACACAGTGTGTCGATTTTTGATGTCTCCAAGTTAAGAGGAGCCTAATTGATGTCCTGTTACCGACTGCTCCATTTTTGGGCCTTTTCTCCTTTCTAACTCGAGATTATTTCAGTTCTCGTACCTTCGGTTACTCTCATGGACAAGTCCCAGCTCCCCATACCTTCCAGAGTGCCTCTCCTAGCCTTGGTATCCAGGGAAGGTCTCGGTAACACGCCCGGGATCACTAAACACAAAACCCAGTCTGTTAATCACTTTCAGCTACTGGACTTAGCGTGTGTCCCACAGCATCTCTCTCACCTTCAATGTGTGAATAGAGCATCACGCCTGCAAACCTGCTTTAAATTTAAATTTGAATCCACTCAGCAAGTGTATTTAAAAAAATACGTACAAGTAAACAGATCACATCAAATAATTGGCCAAGGTTTAGAGTCAACAAGATGAACAAGTGAACACATCACGGCCCAATACCCCAGCTCTATATTCACAGGAGAAAGTCTGTTATCTAACGCCTCGAGTGGACAGAATAGAGAAAGATCCCAACTCTAAGAACATCTAGAATCTGTTGTAAATATCTTTCAAATCCTGACTGGTCCAATCTGTCGGTTTCCTTTCAATTGAAGTGAATGGAAGATGAGAGGGGTGTTGGCATATGGACCTCGGTTAATTCAGCTTCTGAAAGGTGTTCATGTTTAGTTCATTCGATATCGGGGAAAATGTGGTTGGTATCATTAGAGAGAGAGAGATTTAATTGAGCAACAGCTGGTGTTTGCAACTAACTGGCCTTGGATAATTTCATCATAGAATGTTTCGATCAGAAATATGATGTTGGGATAAGAAAAGTCTGGAGACTAGTGGTTTGTGCTGCCCCAGGAAGGCCACAGTGTTTTTACCTGCTTCTGACGTTGTTGATGTGTGTTGAAGAAAATGCAGACTTGTGTCTCTGGACTGTGCAGTAGCCAGAGACGACCATATTAGGCAATGCCAGCTCCAGTTTGATAAGAGGTTGATGGCAGAGCAAGAGATCCAGCAGTTTTAAGAATTTATCTCCCGTTATCTGCAGACATCGAATGTCGCAGCGTGCTGACAAAATTGGACTTAAGACTTGAACCTATTGGGTTCAATTATTGGGATCGATTGTTATAGAATTGAATTGTTATAGAATGGAAAAGTAGTGAAGTTCTGCTTAACTTGTATCGAACCTTGGTTAGACCACACTTGGAGCACTGCGTACAATTCTGGTCGCCATATTATAAAAAGGATATAGAGGCACTGGAGAGGGTGCAGAGAAGATTTACAAGGATGATACCAGAAATGAGAGGGTATACCTGTCAGGAAAGGATGGACAGGCTGGGCCTCTTTTCTCTTGAAAAAAGGCTGAGGGGTGACCTAATAGAGGTCTTTAAAATGATGAAAGGTTTTGATAGAGTAGATACAGAGAGAGTGTTTCCCCTTGTGGGGAAGAGCATAACTAGAGGCCATCAATATAAGATAGTCACCAAGAAATCCAATAGGAAATTCAGGAGAAACTTCTTTACCCAGAGAGTGGTGAGAATGTGGAACTCGCTACCACAGGGAGTGGTTGAAGCGAATAGTATAGATGCATTTAAGGGGAGGCTAGACAAGCATATGAGGGAGAAGGGAATAGAGGGTTATGCTGATAGAGTTAGATGGGGAAAGACGGGAGGAGGCTCGAGTGCAGCATAAACGCCGGCATGGACTGGTTGGGCCGAATGGCCTGTTTCTGTGCCGTATATCCTGTGTAATCCTGTGTAGTCACAGCAAACAGACAGTTTAACAGACTGCCCATGGTCCACTCTAACCCCCACCTTCTCTCTCGCTCACTATTCATGGACACTGCTGCAGTAATTGCTCCTCTGACCTTTCCTCTCTTGTCCCTCCTACACCCCTAATACACGGCCCGACACAATCTCCCTCCCCCTACATCCTCACTGTGCTGGAATCCACACCAGTCTCCCCATCTGCTCCTTGTTCTCTCCCTGGATCCGAAAACTACTGAACTCAGTCTTCCCTCCTGAAGTCTACAGGCTCTAAAACTGAAGCTTGGTGTCCCTCAGTCCCTACTCCTCCCCTTCTCTCCTCCTCTTTTCCCCCTTGGTTGTGTCGACACTCTGGGCCTTGCCCGGGGATTCTCAGTATGAACAGGTGGGGTGTGTTTTGAGACAGGGTGTCCCCGCTCTCCACCTCTTTCCCCCGGGGTGTGTCCACACTCTGGGCCTTGGGCCTTGCCCGGGGATTCTCAGTATGAACAGGTGGGGTGTGTTTTGAGACAGGGTGTCCCCGCTCTCCTCCTCTTTCCCCCGGGGTGTGTCCACACTCTGGGCCTTGGGCCTTGCCCGGGGATTCTCAGTATGAACAGGTGGGGTGTGTTTTGAGACAGGGTGTCCCCGCTCTCCTCCTCTTTCCCCCGGGGTGTGTCCACACTCTGGGCCTTGGGCCTTGCCCGGGGATTCTCAGTATGAACAGGTGGGGTGTGTTTTGAGACAGGGTGTCCCCGCTCTCCTCCTCTTTCCCCCGGGGTGTGTCCACACTCTGGGCCTTGGGCCTTGCCCGGGGATTCTCAGTATGAACAGGTGGGGTGTGTTTTGAGACAGGGTGTCTCCGCTCTCCACCTTTAAAGGGACAAGGAGATGACCAGCTGGGCTGAATGGCCCTGCTTTATGACATCACTGCAGTGCCCGGCAACCAACCTCCCTGAGCCCTGCTCATTATGGGCTGGCAGTGTTTGATGGGACAGTGTAGAGGGAGCTTTACTCTGTATCTAACCCATGCTGTACCTGCCCTGGGAGTGTTTGATGGGACAATGTAGAGGGTGCTTTACTCTGTATCTAACCCGTGCTGTACCTGCCCTGGGAGTGTTTGATGGGACAGTGTAGAGGGAGCTTTACTCTGTATCTAACCCGTGCTGTACCTGCCCTGGGAGTGTTTGATCGGCCAGTATGGAGCGAGCTTTACTCTGTATCTAACTTGTGCTGTACCTGCCCTGGGAATATTTGACGGGACAGGTTAGAGGGTGCTTTACTCTGTATCTAACCTGTGCTGTACCTGCCCTGGGAGTGTTTGATGGAACAGCACAGAGGGAGCTTTACTCTGCATCTGACCTGTGTTGTACCTGCCCTGGGAGTGTTTGATGGGACAGTGTAGACGAAGCTTTACTCTGTATCTAACCCGTACTGTACCTACCCTGGGAGTGATTGATGGACAGTGTAGAGGGAGCTTAACTCTGTGTCTAACCCGTGCCGTACCTGCCCTGGGAGTGTTTGATGGGACAGTGTAGAGGGAGCTTTACTTTGCATCTAACCTGTGCTGTACCTGCCCTAGGAGTGTTTGATAGGACAGTGTAGAGGGAGCTTTAATCTGTATCTGACCCGTGCTGTACCTGCCATGTGACTGTTTGATAGGACAGTGCAGAGGAAGCTTTACTCTGTATCTAACCCGTGCTGTACCTACCCTTGGAGCGATTGATGGGACAGTGCAGAGGAAGCTTAACTCTGTATCTAACTTGTGCTGTACCTGCCCTGCGAGTGTTTGATGGGACAGTGTAGAGGGAGCTTTAATCGGTATCTAACTCGTGCTGTACCTGCCCTGGGAGTGTTTGATGGGACAGTGTCGAGGGAACTTTACTCTGTATCTAACCCATGCTATACCTACCCTGGGAGTGTTTGATGGGACAGTGTAGCGGGAGCTTTACTCTGTATCTAATCCGTGCTGCACCTGACCTGGGAGTGTTTGATGGGACAGTGTTCAGGGAGCTTTGCTCTGTTTATAACCCGTGCTGTACCTGATCTTGCAGTGTTTGATGGGACAGTGTAGAGGGAGCTTTACTCTGTATCGAACCTGTGCTGTACCTGCCCTGGGAGTGTTTGATGGGATAGTGTAGTGGGAGCTTTACTCTGTATCTAACCCGTGCTGTACCTACCCTGGGAGTGTTTGATGGGACAGTGTAGCGGGAGCTTTACTCAGTATCGAACCTGTGCTGTACCTGCCCTGGGAGTGTTTGATGGGACAGTGTAGAGGGAGCTTTACTCTGTATCTAACCCGTGCTGTACCTGCCCTGGGAGTGTTTGATCGGCCAGTATAGAGCGAGCTTTACTCTGTATCTAACCTGTGCTGTAGCTGCCCTGGGAGTATTTGATGTGACAGTGTAGCGGGAGCTTTACTCTGTATCTAAACCATGCTGTACCTGCCCTGGGAGTGATTGATGGGACAGTGTAGCGGGAGCTTTACTCTGTATCTAATCCGTGCTGCACCTGACCTGGGAGTGTTTGATGGGACAGTGTTCAGGGAGCTTTGCTCTGTTTATAACCCGTGCTGTACCTGATCTTGCAGTGTTTGATGGGACAGTGTAGAGAGAGTTTGCTCTGTGTCTAACCCGTACTGTAGCTGCCCTGGGAGTGTTTGATGGGACAGTGTAGAGGGAGCTTTACTCTGTATCTAACCCTTGCTGCACCTGCCCTGGGAGTGTTTGACGGGACAGTGTAGAGGGAGCTTTACTCTGTATCTAACCCGTGCTGTACCTGCCCTGGGAGTGTTTGATGGGACAGTGTAGAGGGAGCTTTACTCTGTATCGAACCTGTGCTGTACCTGCCCTGGGAGTGTTTGATGGGACAGTGTAGAGGGAGCTTTACTCTGTATCTAACCCGTGCTGTACCTGCCCTGGGAGTGTTTGATGGGACAGTGTAGAGGTAGCTTTACTCTGTATCTGACCCGTGCTGTACCTACCCTGGGAGTGTTTGATGGGACAGTGTAGCGGGAGCTTTACTCTGTATCGAACCTGTGCTGTACCTGCCCTGGGAGTGTTTGATGGGACAGTGTAGAGGGAGCTTTACTCTGTATCTAACCCGTGCTGTACCTGCCCTGGGAGTGTTTGATCGGCCAGTATAGAGCGAGCTTTACTCTGTATCTAACCTGTGCTGTACCTGCCCTGGGAGTGTTTGATGGGACAGTGCAGAGGGGGCTTTACTCTGTATCTAACCCGTGCTGTACCTGCCCTGGGAGTGTTTGATGGGACAGCACAGAGGGAGCTTTACTCTGTATCTGACCCGTGTTGTACATGCCTTGGGAGTGTTTGATGGGACAGTGCAGAGGGAGCTTAACACTGTATCTAACCCGTGCTGTACCTGCCCTGGGATTGTTTGATGGGATAGTGCAAAGTGAGCTTTACTCTGTAACTAACCCTTGCTGTACCTGCCCTGGGAGTGTTTGATGTAACAGTGTAGAGGGAGCTTTACTCTGTCTCTAACCCGTGCTGTACCTGCCCTGGGAGTGTTTGATGGGACAGTGTAGAAGGAGCTTTACTTTGTAGCTAACCCGTGCTGTACCTGCCCTGGGAGTAATTGATGGGACAATGCAGAGGGAGCTTTACTCTGTATCGAACCCGTGCTGTACCTGCCCTGGGAGTGTTTGATGCGATAGTGTAACGGGAGCTTTACTCTGTATCTAAGCTGTGCTGTACCTGCCCTGGGAGTGTTTGATGGGACAGTGTAGAAGAAGCTTGACTCTGTATCTAACACGTGCTGAACCGACCCTGGGACTGTTTGATGGGACAGTGTCGAGGGAGTTTTACTCTGTATCTAACCCGTGCTGTGCCTGCCCTGGGAGTGTTTGATGGGACAGTGTGGAGGGAGCTTTAATCTCTATCTAACCTGTACTGTACCTGCCCTGGGAGTCTTTGATGGGTCAGTGTAGAGGGAGCTTTACTCTGTCTCTAACCCGTGCTGTACCTGCCCTGGGAGTGTTTGATGGGACAAAGTAGAGGGAGCTTTGCTCTGTATCTAACCCGTGCTGTACCTGCCCTGGCAGTATTTGATGGGACAGTATAGAGGGAGCTTTACTCTATCTAACCCGTGCTGTACCTGCCCTGGGAGTGTTTGATGGGACAGTGTAGAGGGAGGTTTACTCTGTATCTCACCCGTTCTGTACCTGCCCTGGGAGTGTTTGATGGGATAGTGTAATGGGAGCTTTACTCTGTATGTAACCTGTGCTGCACCTGCCCTTGGAATGTTTGATAGGACAGTGTAGAGGGAGCTTTACTCTGTATCTAACCCGTGCTGTACCTGCCCTGGGAGTGTTTGATGGGACAGTGTAGAGGGAGCTTTACTTTGTACCTAACCCGTGCTGTACCTGCCCTGGGAGTGTTTGATGGGACACTGTAAAGGGAGCTTTACTGTGTATCTAACCCGTGCTGTACCTGCCCTGGGAGTGTTTGATGGGACAGTGTAGAGAGATCTTTACTCTGTTTCTAACCCCGTACTGTACCTACCCTGGAGTGTTTGATGGGACAGTGTAGAGGGAGCTTTACTCTGTATCTAACCCGTGCTTTGCCTGCCCTGGGAGTGTTTGATTCGACAGTGTAGTGGGAGCGTTACTCTATATCTAACCCGTGCTTTACCTGCCCTGGGAGTGTTTGATGGGACAGTGTAGAGGGAGCGTTACTCTGTATCTCACACGTGCTGTACCTGCCCTGTGAGTCTTTGATGGGACAGTGTCGAGGGAGCTTTACTCTGTATCTAACCCGTGCTGTACCTGCCCTGGGAGTGTTTGATGGGACAGTGTAGAGAGAGCTTCACTCTGTATCTAACCCGTACTGTACCTGCCCTGGGAGTGTTTGATGGGACACTGTTGAGGGAGCTTTACTCTGTATCTAACCCGTGCTGTACCTGCCCTGGGAGTGTTTGATGGGACAGTGTAGAGGGAGCTTTACTCTGTATCTAACCCGTGCTGTACCTGCCCTGGGAGTGTTTGATGGGACAGTGTAGAGCGAGCTTTACTCTGTATCTAACCCGTGCTGTACCTGCCCTTTTGTACTCTACACCCCTATTTATAAAACCTAAGATCCCATGTGCTTTTTAAACACTATCAGCTTGTCCCTCCCACTTTTAAAGGTGTGTGTATCTGAACCCCTTGTTGGTTTTAGTGATATTAACAGAACATGGCTAAAGTACATTAACATAAATGTCTGATATAATGGGCATTGTGGGAGAGAGAAGTTTAGTCTGAGTTAGAAACTCAAACAGGCGTTTCACTGCAGACAGGTCGCCATGGCAACACTGATAAGACATTCCATTCCACAAATTCCGCTCCTAATCAGATCAGGGGAAAGAACCGGCTTTGTCTGTTATAACCACAATATAAGCTTAAACCAGAGTGAGTAATAGAATAGATCAGATTATAATGTGTGATGTTTATACCTATAACTGTGAAACTATAAGAAATAACATCATTAACAGCAGGCAGGGTAGTTTAGGGATAATGAGAACATTACTGAAGAAAAGGAAACCATGGAAAGTGTCCTTGTAAACCACACCTCTTTACTGTTCGGCTCCTCCACTCCTTTTAAACTTTGACCATTTAATGTACTTTTCCTACCATTTTCTTCCTCCCAAAATGCATCACCTCACATTTCTCTGTGTTAAATTTCAGCTGCCATCTCCCTGCCCCATTTACTAACCTGTGTATTCACACTGAAGTCACTTACAGTCCTCTTCACAGTTGGCCAGGGTCCCTATTTTAGTCTCATCTGGAGATTTTGATCTTGTGCCCCACATACCCAAGCCCAGATCATTTCTCTATATTGAGAAGAGCAGTGGTCCCAACACTGACCCTGGGGGACACCACTGTGTACATCCCTCCAGTCTGAAGAACATCCATTAACCACTACTCTCTGTTTTCTGCCCTTTACCCAACTTCCTATCCACGCTGCCCCACTCCCTTTAATACCGTCAGCCTTCATTTGATCAACAAGCCTCCTGTCCGGCACCTTATCAAACACCTTTTGACAATCCATCTACACAACATCCACTGCATTTCCTTTCTCACTACACTGTGTTATTTCCTGAAATAATCCCTGCTGTCTGTCCTGAGTGAATCCATTTCACTGCCAAATGTTGCAATGTTTGCTCCGCCTCACAGGGTTCCATCTGTGGTGTGGAGCAAACAACAGAAAGTCCACAAAGCGGCCCCGCGGCAAACTCCGGGACAGGGAGGAAGTGAGTCAGGGAGCGTCTGTAAATGGAGACTGGTCAGGGAGCGTCTGTAAATGGAGACTGGTCAGGGAGCGTCTGTAAATGGAGGAGAAATGGAGACTGGTCAGGGAGCGTGTGTAAATGGAGGAGAAATGGTGAGTGGTCAGGGAGCGTGTGTCAATGGAGGAGAAATGTGGAATGGCCAGGGAGCGTGTGTAAATGGAGGAGAAATGAGTGGTCAGGGAGCATCTGTAAATGGAGGAGAAATGTGAGTGATCAGGGAGATTCCGTTAAAGAAGAAGAAATGGCAACTGGTCAGGGAGCAACTGTGAATGAAGTAGAAATGGGGAATGGTCAGGGAGCGTCTCTAAATGGAGACGAAATGGTGAGTGGTCAGGGAGCGTCTGTAAATGAAGGAGAAATGGTGAGTGGTCAGGGAGCGTCTATAACTGAAGGGGAAATGGAGACTGGTCAGAGAGCGTCCGTAAATGGAGACGAAATGGTGAGTGGTCAGGGAGCATCTGTAAATGAAGGAGAAATGGTGAGTGGTCGGGGAGCGTCTAAATGGAGAAGAAATGGTGAGTGGTCAGGGAGCGTCTGTAAATGAAGGAAAAATGGGGAATGGTCAGGGAGCATCTATAAATGGAGGGGAAATGTGACTGGTCAGAGAGCGTCTGTAAATGGAGAAGAAATGGTGAGTGGACAGGGAGCGTCTGTAAATGAAGGAAAAATGGGGAATGGTCAGGGAGCATCTATAAATGGAGGAGAAATGTGACTGGTCAGGGAGCGTCTGTAAATGGAGAAGAAATGGTGAGTGGTCAGGGAGCGTCTGTAAATGGAGTAGAAATGTGAGTGGTCAGGGAGCGTCTGTAAATGAAGGAGAAATGGGACAGGTCAGGGAGCGTCTGTAAATGGAGGAGAAATGTGAGTGGTCAGGGAGCGTCTGAAAATGAAGAAGAAATGCTGCCTGGTCAGGGAGCATCATTCAATGAAGGAGAAATGGGCACTGGTCAGGGAGCGTCTGTAAATGAAGGAGTAATGCTGACTGGTCTGGGAGTGTCTATAAATGGAGGAGAAATGGGAAATGGTCAGGGAGTGCCTGTAAATGGAGAAATGGTTTGTGGTCAGGGAGTGTCTGTAAAGGAAGGAGAAATGGGGAATGGTAAGGGAGTGTCTGGAAATGGAGACTGATCAGGGAGCGTCTCTAAATGGAGGAGAAATGGTGACTGTTAGGGAGCATCTGTAAATGGAGGAGAAATGGTGACTGGTCAGGGAGTGTCTGTAAATGAAGGAGAAATGGTGACTGGTCAGAACATAAGAACATAAGACGTAGGAGCAGGAGTAGGTCATTTGGCCCCTCGAGCCTGCTCCACCATTCAATAAGATCATGGCTGATCTGATCTTGGCCTCAACTCCACTTCCCTGCCCGCTCCCCATAACCCTTGACTCCCTTATCGTTCAAAAATCTGTCTATCTCCACCTTAAATATATTCAATGACCCAGCCTCCACAGCTCTCTGGGAAGAGAATTCCAAAGATTCACGACCCTCTGAGGGAAGAAATTCCTCCTCATTTCCGATTTAAAAGGGTTTCCCCTTATTCTGAAATTATGTCCCCTAGTTCTAGATTCCCCCACGAGGATGAAACATCCTCTCTGCATCGACCCTGTCGAGCCCCTTCAGAATCTTACATGTTTCAATAAGATCCCCTCTCATTCTTCTAAACTCCAATGAGTATAGGCCCAACCTGCTCAACCTTTCTTCATAAGACAACCCCTTCATCTCCGGAATCAACCTCGCAAACCTTCTCTGAACTGCCTCCAATGCAAGTATATCCTTCCTTAAATAAGGAGACCAAAACTGTACGCAGTACTCCAGGTGTGGCCTCACCAACACCCTGTACAGTTGTAACAGGACTTCCCTACTTTTCTACTCCATTCCCTTTGCAATAAAGGCCAACATTCCATTTCCCTTCCTAATTACTTGCTGTACCTGCATGCTAACTTTTTGTGTTTCATGTACAAGGACCCCCAGATCCCTCTGTACCTCAGCATTTTGTAATCTCTCCCCATTTAAATAATAATTTGCTTTTTTATTTTTCCTACCAAAGTGGATAACCTCACATTTTCCCACATTAAACTCCATCTGCCAGATTTTTGCCCACTCACTGAGCCTATCTCTATCCCTTTGGAGATTCTTTGCGTCCTCCACACAACTTGCTTTCCCACCTATCTTTGTATCATCAGCAAATTTGGCTGCATTACACTCAGTCCCTTCATCCAAGTCATTAATGTAGATTGTAAATAGTTGAGGCCCCAGCACTGATCCCTGCAGCACCCCACTAGTTACAGTTTGCCAACCTGAAAATGACCCATATATCCCGACTCTCTGTTTTCTGTTAGTTAGCCAATCCTCTATCCATGCTAATATATTACCCCCAACCCCGTGAGCTCTTATCTTGTGTAATAACTTTTTATGTGGCACCTTATTGAATGCCTTCTGGAAATCCAAATACACGACATCTACTGGTTCCCCTTTATCCAGCCTGCTCGTTACATCCTTAAAGAACTCCAGCAAATTTGTCAAACATGATTTCCCTTTCATAAAACCATGCTGACTCTGCTTGACTATATTATGATTTTCTAAATGTCCTATCACTTCCTTAATGATGGACTCCAGCATTTTCCCAATGACAGATGTTAGGCTAACTGGTCGATAGTTGCCTGCTTTCTGTCTCCCTCCTTTCTTAAATAGGGGCGTTACATTTACGGTTTTCCAGTCCGCTGGGACCTCTCCAGAATCCAGGGAATTTTGGTAGATTACAACCAATGCATCCACTATCTCTGCAGCCACCTCTTTTAAGACTCTGGTATGCAGACCATCGGGTCCAGGGGACTTGTCCACCTTTAGTCCCATTAATTTGCCTAGTACTTTCTCTTTAGTGATAGTGATTGTTTTAAGTTCCCCCCCCCCCACCCCAATAGCCCCTTGATTATCCATTATTGGGATGCTTTTAGTGTCTTCTACCATGAAGACCGATAGAAAATATTTGTTCAAAGTCTCCGCCAATTCCCTGTTTCCCATTATTACTTCCCCAGCCTCATCCTCTAGGGGACCAACGTTTACTTTAGCTACTCTCTTCCTTTTTATATACCTGTAGAAGCTCTTACTGTCTGTTTTTATATTTCTTGCTAGCTTACTCTCATAAGCTATCTTCTCTCTCTTTATTATTTTTTTAGTCGTCCTTTGCTGGTTTTTAAAAATTTCCCAATCCTCTGGCCTTTCACTATTCTTCGCAACATTGTATGCTTTTATTTTCAATTTGATACCATCCTTTACTTCCTTAGTTAGCCATGGATGGTTCATCCTTCTCTTAGAGTCTTTCTTTTTCACTGGAATATATCTTTGCTGAGAGTTATGAAATATCTCCTTAAATGTTTGCCACTGCTTTTCTACAGTCTTACCCTGTAATATATTTTCCCAGTCCACTTTAACCAAGTCTGCCTTCATACCTTTGTAATTACCTTTGTTTAAGTTCAGGAAACTAGTTTCAGACTTAGCTTTCTCACCCTCAAACTGAATTTGAAATTCTACCATGCTATGATCACTCTTCCCAAGAGGATCCTTCACTTCGAGATCATTAATTAATCCAGCCTCATTACACATTACCAGATCTAAAATAGTCTTCTCCCTGGTTGGTTCCACAACATATTGTTCCAAGAAACCATCCCGTATACACTCTAAGAACTCTTCCTCAAGTCTACCTTTGCCAATATACTTTGTCCAATCATTATGAAGATTCAAATCTCCCATGATTATAGCCGTACCTTTCTTACAAGCCTCTATTATTTCTTGATTTATTCTCTGTCCTACAGTGTGGCTACTGTTTGGGGGCCTGTAGACCACTCCCACCAGTGACTTTTTACCCTTATTATTTCTTATCTCCACCCAAACTGATTCTACATCTTGATCTTCTGGGCCAATATCATTTCTCATTACTGCACTGATCTCATCCCTTATTAACAGAGCTACACCACCTCCTTTTCCTTTCTGCCTATCCTTACGAAATGGCAAATACCCCTGAATATTCAGTTCCAATCATTGGTCACCTTGCAACCACGACTCTGTAATGGCTATCAGATCATACCCCTTTATTTCTATTTGTGCTGTCAAGTCATCTATCTTGTTACGAATGCTGCGTGCGTTCAGCTTTTAATTTTCTCTTTTTACCATTTTTCCATATTCTGACACCTCTGTCTGTAAATGAAGGAGAAATACTGACTGGTCAGGGAGCGTCTGTAAATGATGGAGAAATGGTGATTTGTCAGGGAGCGTCTGTAAATGAAGGAGAAATGCTGACTGGTCAGGGAACATCTATAAATGGAGGGGAAATGGTGACTGGTCAGGGAGCGTCTGTAAATGGAGAAGAAATGGTGAGTGGTCAAGGATCTTCTGTAAATGAAGGAGAAATGGGGAATGGTCAGGGAGCGTCTGTAAATGAAGGAGAAATGGTGATGGGTCAGGGAGCGTCTGTAAATGAAGGAGAAAGGGTGACTGATCAGGGAGCGTCTGTAAATGAAGGATAAATGGTGATGGGTCAGACAGCCTCTGTAAATGAAGGATAAATGGTGATGGGTCAGGGAGCATTTGTAAATGAAGGAGAAATGGTGATGGGTCAGGGAGCGTCTGTAAATGAAGGAGAAATGGTGATGGGTCAGGGAGCGCGTTCACTTGCTCCATGTGTGGGAAGGGATTTAACCAGTCCTCGCCCCTGCTGACACACCAGCGCGTTCACACTGGGGAGAGGCCGTTCTCCTGCTCCGGGTGTGGGAAAGGATTTAACCAGTCCTCGCCCCTGCTGACACACCAGCGAGTTCACACTGGGGAGAGGCCGTTTACCTGCTCCGTGTGTGGGAAAGGATTTAACCAGTCCTCTCACCTGCTGACACACCAGTGAGTTCACACGAGCGAGAAGTCATTTAAATGTTCTGTGTGTGGGAAGGGATTCATCCGTTCATCCAACCTGCTGATAAACCAACTGTTGGGGTTGGATTCTGCTGTTATTGCTGCTGTTAATCACATCCCGGACTGAACCATGATCATTCTGACAGTTGGGGTATGTTTCTGCTGATGTTAATAACCCCTATAACTGGGCTGGAGTTTAATATTCTGGATATCAAAGGGTGAAAGGTCAGAGTCACTCTTGTCCCTGAAAGAGGGTTAAAAATCCTGCTGATTGTGTTTCCCTCCAGTGGAGTTTATTGTTACTTTTGCCAAATAATCTTTAAAGGGATTTCCCAAATACTGACAACTATCTCAAATGGAGCTGAAATCTGTGTAGGTTTTGGGGCAATAATGTTCAGAGACGAACATGTTTTAACATAAATTAGTTAAAATACATTGCCATTAAATGTCTGATATAATGGGCATTGTGGGAGAGAGAAGTTTAGTCTGAGTTAGAAACTCAAACAGGAGCTTCACTGCAGACAGGTCGCCATGGCAACACTGATAAGACATTCCATTCACTGAATCCACTGGGTGGAAACTGTAATCAGATCAGGGGAAAGAACCGGGTTTGTCTGTTAGTAACCACAATATAAGCTTAAACCACAGTGAGTAAACGATCAAATTATAATGTGTGATGTTCATACCTATAACTGTGAAACTGTAAAATAACATCATTAACAGCAGGCAGGGTAGTTTAGGGATAATGAGAACATTACTGAAGAAAAGTAACTGCCGGGAACCAGGGAAAGTGTCCTTGTAAATCACAGATTAGAGAAGTTCCAGCTGTCTTTCCCTCGCTTCCTGCCAAAACCCAGCAGAGAAGACAAAGAAGAGTCAGGTGCCAGAGATGGATCACTACAGGGTATAAAAGTGAGGGGATCCTGATGTAAGGGGGCAGTCGGGACTGGAGACACCGGAGATCAAGCTCAGGGCGCCCGAGGTTCCATCCAGCGGGCTGACCTCGTGTAAGTTACTGTGGACACGCGGGACTTGCAAGTTTACTCTGATTGATGGATCAATGTAAGGTACGGTAGAGGACAGAGAATCTGCTCAAAGTATATTCTAATAAGGTATTAAAGTTGCTGACATGAGACTCTCGAACCTGCTAATGAATAAGACAAGGCATCAGCTAGACAGTCCTCTTCACAGTTGGCCAGGGTCCCTATTTTAGTCTCATCTGGAGATTTTGATCTTGTGCCCCACATACCCAAGCCCAGATCATTTCTCTGAGATGATTCACTAGGTTAATTCCAGAGATGAGGGGTTTGACTTATGAGGAAAGGTTGAGCAGGCTGGGTCTATACTCATTGGAATTTAGAAGAATGAGAGGTGATCTTATCGAAACATATAAGATACTGAGGGGGCTCGACAGGGTAGATGCAGAGAGGATGTTTCCCCTCATGGGGAAATCTAGAACTCGGGGGCACGGTCTCAGAATAAAGGGTCGCCCTTTTAGAACTGAGATGAGGAGGAACTTCTTCTCTCAGAGGGTCGTAAATTTGTGGAATTCTCTGCCCCAGAGAGCTGTGGAGGCTGGGTCATTAAATACATTTAAAGTGGAGATAGACACATTTTTGCAAGATAAGGGAGTGAAGGGTTATGGGGAGCGGGCTGGGAAGTGGCTTTGAGCCCTAGATCAGCCATGATCTTATTGAATGGCGGAGCAGGCTCGAGGGGCCAAGTGGCCTATTCCTGCTCCTATTTCTTATGTTCGTATGTTCTCTGGGAACCTTATCAAACACCTTTTGACAATCCATCTGCACAACATCCACTGCATTTCCTTTCTCACTACACTGTGTTATTTCCTGAAATAATCCCTGCTGTCTGTCCTGAGTGAATCCATTTCACTGCCAAATGTTGCAATGTTTGCTCCACCCCACAGGGTTCAATCTGTTCAAAGCCACAACAGAAAGGTCCAGTTTTCTCCTGGAGTTTGAGAGAAATCAGCTTCAACAATGAGGCAGAGTTTCAGCCAATGAGAGAGATCCGGGCTCAGCCCCGCCCACTGGGTGTCGCAAGCCCCGCCCCTCACACACTCCGATTGGTGGGAGGACCAGCCGCCCGCACTGTCCTCCAGTCCCGCCCCGCTCTTCCTATTGGTCCGCAGCTCCCGTCAATCACCTGGGCAGTGTGAGCTGAGCATGCGCGGGAGAGGCTCATTGTTGGGCAGTGGCGGAGACTGAGTGACCCGACAGGAGAAACAACAAGTGGCCTTGACACAGCAGAGGGAGCAACTCCGAGCCGGTTAGCATCAGGGTGGGCGGTGGATGTGGAACTCGCTCCGAGGCCTCCTGTGCAGGGCTTTCTTGTTGCATCAGTTTGAGCTGGAGTGGAGAGGGGGGAGAAGCTGCTGGGTTTAACCCCCAGTACTTCTGAGCCCAGTGGGACCCAACAATTTCCAATGTGGGACTGTGAAGGGAGGTGGATTCTAGGGGAGATTAAGTTGCTAAACAGACCCTGTCCATACAGTGTAAAAGATTATCGTTTTAGGAATAAGTATTTCTGTAGAGGCTTTCAATCCTTTTTATATATACAGATTTTTTTACTTTATTCGATGTGGGTGTCACTAGCAAGGCCAGCATATATTGCCAGTCCCGAGTTGCCCGTTGAGAAGGTGATGCTGGGCCATCTTCTTGAACCTCTGCAGTCCGTGTGGTGAAGGTACTCTCGGAATGCTGTTAGGTGAGGAGTTCCAGGATTTTCACCCAGCGAAGATGTAGGAACGGCGATATATGCCCAAGTCAGGATAGTGTGTGACTTGGAGGGGAACTGGGAGGTGATGGTGTTCCCATGCACCTGCTGCCCTTGTCCTTCTAGGTGGTGGAGGTCGTGTGTTTGGGAGGTGCTGTCAAATTTCTAGTCGAGTTGCAGATGTATAAAGTCGCTCTCCTTCACCCCACCCCCTCCCACCTCGCTCTCTCTCCTTCACCCCTCCCCCTCCCACCTCACTCTCTCTCCTCCCATAGAGGCCAGAGTCTTGTGTAGGCCCAGACCGGGTGGCGGGTTCCCTTCCCTGAAGGACATTAGTGAACCAGGTGGGTTTTTACGACAATCCGGCAGCTTTCATGGTCACTTTTTTCTAGTGCCGGCCCCACAAATTCCCAGATTCATTCAGCTCAATTTCACAACCTGTTTTTGTGGGTTCTCTCTCACACTCCCTTTTTCCTGTTTTGAATTAATTCTACAGGGTATTAGAAGGAGAGGATTTGCAGACGGGAAACTCAAACCAAACATCACTTCAAGACCTGACAGAGTCACTCGATTCATCAGGACCTTTGAACATGGAAGCAGAAAGCACCGTTCAGAGCGGGGAGAAACCGTACACGTGTTCTGTGTGTGGACGAGGCTTCAGCCGATCCTCTGGCCTGTTGAGACACAAGCGCAGTCACACCGGGGAGAAACCATGTAAATGTGGGGACTGTGGGAAGCGATTCAACTACCCGTTTGAGCTGGAAATTCATCGACGAGTTCACACCGGGGAGAGGCCGTTCACCTGCTCTGAGTGCGGGAAGGGATTCACGTGTTCATCCTCCCTGCTGACACACCAGCGAGTTCACACTGGGGAGTGGCCGTTCACCTGCTCTGAATGTGGGAAGGGATTTGCATGTTCATCCCACCTGCTGACACACCAGCGAGTTCATACTGGGGAGTGGCCTTTCACCTGCTCTCAGTGTGGGAAGGGATTCACTCGGTCATCCCGCCTGCTGACACACCAGCGAGTTCACACTGGGGAGAGGCCGTTCACCTGCTCTCAGTGTGGGAAGGGATTCACTCAGTTATCCACCCTGCTGAATCACCAGAGTGTTCACACTGGAGAGAGGCCGTTCACCTGCTCTGAGTGCGGGAAGGGATTCACTCAGTCATCCGCCCTGCTGACTCACCAGCGAGTTCACACTGGAGAGAGGCCATTCACCTGCTCTGAGTGTGGGAAGGGATTCACTCAGTCATCTAACCTGCTGACACACCAGAGAGTTCACACTGGGGAGAAGCCATTCACCTGCTCCAAGTGTGGGAAGGAATTCACTTGTTTATCCAACCTACTGAAACACCAACGAGTTCACACTGGGGAGAGGCCATGCACCTGCTCCATCTGTGGGAAGGGATTCACTCTATCATCCAACCTACTGAAACACCAGCGAGTTCACAAGTGACTGCAGAGGTTAGATTCTGATGTTTTTGCTGCTGTTAATTACATCCTGGACCGAATCGTGTTCATTCTGACAGTTGGGGTTTGTTTCTGCTTATAAACTCCAGCCCACTTACAGGGGTTATTAATATTCTGGATATATGTCAAATAAATCAGTTTGCTTTAAACACATTGTGGTGGATTTTTGTCGTTCCCACCTGAGTGTTTAGCATCACCTGGCTGGAGCTCAGAAAGGACAATCTGGGGGGAGGATCGTACGGCGGGAACAGAACTACAGCCTGGACACAGTCCTTCAAGGCCACACTGAGAGGGGCAAACGGCACTTTGGTCTTTCTCGTCTCTCTTCACTGAAACCAAAGTCGCCGTGCGGGTTAATCTTGAGGCCTGTAAGGTCCAGATGATTTCCACCCAAGGGTGTGTAAAGAGATCGGACGGGTGCTCTGTGAGCCCCTTGCCCGTGTCTTCAGCTCAGTAGAGTCAGGGATTGCTCCCTGAGATTGGAAGGTAGCTCACGTCGTTCCCATTTTCCAAATTGGGGACAAATCAGAGCCTGGGAACTAGAGGCCCATCAGTGTGATATCGATCACAGGGAAGGTGCCTGAAGGGACCCTGAGAGAACTAGAGGCCCATCAGTGTGATATCGCTCACAGGGAAGGTGCCTGAAGGGATCCTAAGAGAACTAGAGGCCCATCAGTGTAATATCGATCACAGGGAAGGTGCCTGAAGGGATCCTAAGAGAACCAGAGGCCCATCAGTGTGATATCGATCACAGGGAAGGTGCCTGAAGGGATCCTAAGAGAACTAGAGACCCATCAGTGTGATATCGATCACAGGGAAGGTGCCTGAAGGGATCCTAAGAGAACTAGAGGCCCATCAGTGTAATATCGATCACAGGGAAGGTGCCTGAAGGGATCCTAAGAGAACTAGAGGCCCATCAGTGTGATATCGATCACAGGGAAGGTGCCTGAAGGGATCCTAAAAGATGCTGTTTTCGATCACGGGGAAAGGGAAGGAGCCATTAGAGAGATTCAACATGGCTTCCAGAAAACAAGGCCAACTTGCTTGAGTTTTGTGAAGAAGTTGCTGGGTTGGGGGATGAGGGGAATCCGGTTGACATTGTCTACCTCAGGGGAGTCAATCTCATTTTCCATGGTAGGCCGAATCCGATATCCTGGCCCTTGGCGAGGGTCACGTTCAGCAAAAGTTATTAAAATAGGAATAAATGAAGATAAACTATATCGACACTTGGAATCAGAGAATGGTTACAGCACAGAATGTGGCCATTTGGCCCGTCGAGCCCGTGCCAGCTCTCTGCAAGAGCACTTCAGCTAGTCCCACTCCCCCACCCTTCCCCCGGAGCCCTGACATTGTTTCTCCTTCAGGTCCTTATCCAATTGCCTTTTGAAAGCCACGATTGAATCTGCCTCCACCATCCTTTCAGGCAGTGCATTCCCGATCCTAACCACTCACTGCGTAAAAAGTTTTTCCCCATGTCACCTTTGGTTCTTCTGCCAATCACCTTAAATCTGTGTCCTCTGGTTCTCGACCCTTCCACCAATGGGAACAGTTTCTCTCTATCTACTCTGTCCAGACCCCTCGTGATTCTGAACACCTCTATCAAATCTACTCTCAACCTTCTCTGCTCCAAGGAGAACAACCCCAGCTTAGACTCATAGAATCATAGAAATTTACATTCGGCCCATCTTGTCCGTGCCGGCCGACAAAGAGCTATCCCCCCTAATCCCTCTTTCCGGTACTTGGTCCGTATCCTTGTAGGTTATGGCACTTCAATGCATATCGAAGTAGTTTTTAAATGTGATGAGGGTTTCTGCCTCTACCACCCTTTCAGGCAGTGAGTTCCAGACCCCCACCACCCTCTGGGTGAAAAGAATTGTCCTCAAATCCCCTCTAAACCTCCGACCAATTACTTTAAATCTATGTCCCCTGGTTATTGATCCTTCTGCTAAGGGAAATAGGTCCTTCCTATCCACTCTTTCTAGGCCCCTCATAATTTTATACACCTCAATTAGGTCTCCCCTCAGCCTCTTCTGTTCCAAAGAAAACAATCCCAGCCTATCCAATCTTTCCTCATGGCTAAATTTCCCCAGCCCAGGTAACATCCTTGTAAATCTCCTCTGCACCCTCTCTAGTGCAATCACATCCTTCCTGTAATGTGGTGACCAGCACTGCACGCAGTACTCTAGCTGTGGCCTAACTAATGTTTTAAACAGTTCAAGCATAACCTCCCTGCTCTTGTATTCTATGCCTCGGCTAATAAAGGCAAGTATCCCGCATGCCTTCTTAACCACCTTATCTACCTGTCCTGCTACCTTCAGGGATCTGTGGACATGCACACCAAGGTCCCTCTGATCCTCTGCACTTCTCAATGTCCGACCATTTATTGTGTATCCCCTTGCCTTGTTAGCCCTCCCCAAATGCATTGCCTCACACTTCTCCGGATTGAATTCCATTCCACCTGACCAATCCATTGATAGCTTCCTGCAGACTAGCTTCTCCAGTCTATCCACGTAACTGAAGTCCCTCATCCCTGGAACCATTCTTGTAAATCTTTTCTGCACCCTCTCTCAGGCCTTCACATCCGTCCTAAACTGCGGTGCCCAGAATTGGACACAATACTCCAGTTGAGGCTGAACCAGTGTTTTCTAAAGGTTCACCATAACTTCCTTGCTTTTGTACTCTATGCCTCTATTTATGAAGCGGAGATGCCGGTGTTGGACTGGGGTGGACAAAATTGAGAGGTCGCACAACACCAGGTTATAGTCCAACAGTTTTATTTGAAATCACAAGCTTTCGGAGCTATCGATTGCTTCACCTGAGGAAGGAGCAATCGATAGCTCCGAAAGCTTGTGATTTCAAATAAAACTGTTGGACTATAACCTGGTGTTGTGCGACCTCTCTATTTATGAAGCCCAGGATCCTGTAAGCTTTTTTAACTGCTTTCTCAACCTGCCCTGCCACCATCAACAATTTGTGCCCATAAACCCCCAGGTCTCTTTGTTCACCCACTTTAGAATTGTACCTTTTAGTTTATGTTGCCTCTCCTCGTTCTTCCTACCAAAATGTAGAGGTGAACTAATTGCACCGTCGTCCAGCTGGGTGGGACTGCACTCACCTGGTTCCATTCTTATCTATCTAATCGTAGCCAGAGAATCACCTGCAACGGCTTCTCTTCCCGCTCCCACATCGTTACCTCTGGTGTCCTCCAAGGATCTATCCTTGGCCCCTCCTATTTCACATCTACATGTTGCCCCTTGGCGACATCATCTGAAAACACAGCATCAGTTTCCACATGTACGCTGACGACACCCAGCTGTACCTCACTACCTCTTCTCTCGACCCCTCCATGGTGTCTAAATTGTCAGACTGCTTGTCCGACATACAGTTCTGGATGAGCCGAAATTTTGTCCAATTAAATATTGGGAAAACTGAATCCATTGTTTTCGGTCCCGCCACAAATTCCGTTCCCTAGCCACTGATCCATCCCTCTCCCTAACATCTGTCTGAGGCTGAACCAGACTGTTCACAACCTTGCTGTCAAATTTGACCCTGAAATGAGCTTCCGACCACATATCCGCAGCATAACAAAGACCGCCTATTTCCACCTCCGTAACATCGCCCGTCTCCGCCCTTGCCTCAGCTCATCCGCTGCTGAAACCCTCATCCATGCCTTTGTTACCTCTAGACTTGACTATTCCAATGCACTCCTGGCTGGCCTCCCACATTCCACCCTATGTAAACTTGAGGTCATCCAAAACTCGGACCGTGTCCTAACTCGCACCAAGTCCTGTTCGCCCATCACCCCAGTGCTCGCTGACTTACATTGTCTCCCGGTTAAGCAGCCCCTCGATTTCAAAATTCTTATCCTTGTTTTCAAATCCCTCATGGCATCTCCCCTCCCTATCTCTGTAATCTCCTCCAGCCCCACAACCCCCGAGTTATCTGGACTCCTCTAATTCTGCCCTCTTGAGCATCCCTGAATATAATCACTCAACCATTGGTGGCCGTGCCTTCTGTTGCCTCGGCCCTAAGCTCTGGAATTCCCTGCCTAAACCTCTCCGTCTCTCTACCTCTCTTTCCTCCTTTAAGATGTACCTTAAAACTTATCTCTTTGACCAATCTTTTGGTCATCTGCCCTAATTTCTCCTTATGTGGATCGGTGTCAAATTTCTTATCTTATAATCGTCCTGTGCAGCGCCTTGGGACGTTCTACTATGTTACAGGTGCTATATAAATACAAGTTGTTGTTGTTGTTGCACCCAGCCAGATTCAGCACCTCCTGGAGAGGAGGGAGAAACAAAATTCCAGACGGTGTAATGAATGTTGTTTTTAGACAGTAAGGATGGAGGGAGAGTGTGTAGAATGGAGAATTTACAGCTTAGGAGGGACTGGAGGGAAAAGATTGTTGTATAGAAACTAGATTTGTCGATTCTGAATTTCTATCCTGTTGTAAACACCATAGGAGGGTATTAGAAGGGGAGGATCTGCAGATGGAAACTCAAACCAAACACTGCGTCAAGATCTGACAGATTCACCGGATTCATCAGGACCTGAATATCATCGGCCTTTGGATATAGGAGGAAAAAGCACCAATCACAGCGGGGAGAAACAGAACATGTGTTATGTGTGTGGATCCACCTTTAACAAATCGTCTAGCCTGTGAGACTCGTGCACCCACCTGAATCAACAGTGTAAATGTGGGGAATGTGGGAACGGATTCAGTTGCCCGTCTGAGGTACAAACTCATCGAAACAGTCACACCGGGGAGAGGCTGTTCACCAGCTGAGTGTGGAAAGAGATTCACTCGCTCATCTCACCTATTCCCACACTAACATGTTCATAACGGGGAGAATCCGTTCAGTGGTCTGTATGTGGAAAGGGATTCAATCAATCATCCCATTTACTGACACACCAGCACAGTCACACCGGAGAGAGACCGTTTAGATACTTCACGTGTGGGAAGGGATTCACTCCGTTGTCCCACCTGTTGACACTCCAGAGTGTCCACATTGAGAACAGTTGCTTCAAATACTCTGACTGTGAGAAAAGCTTTCAAAGTTCAAAGCAGCTGATGCACGATCAGCGCATTGATACTGGAGAGAGGCTGTTTCAATATCCTGTGTGTGGGAAGAAATTCACCCCACCTGCTGAGACTCCAGTGAGTTCACAGGTGACTGCAGGGGTTTGGATTCTGTTATTAATCACATCCAGGACTGAACCATGGCAGAGTGCCCGTGCACGTGGGTTTCTGTGTGAATTATTGATGAATTTTCTCTCAATGGGATCACAGAAACTCATTCTCCATTCACTAATTGGGGCTTTCAATGTTCCCCAGCATGCCCCGCGGGGCAGAATGTGCCCGATTCAGGCTGGAGGAGCCCAGTGCGCAGGCGCAGTTTCCGCCTGTATTTGGAGCATGCGCAGTGTCAGTGTGATCAGAGCCATGCGAGGGCAGGGAGCGGGCCGAGTTGGGAGAAGCGGTTTTTACGCCGATTACGAATCACAGGGGCGCAGAGAGGTAACGCACCCGGCGGGTGAGCTTCATAAACACCTGGTGCAGGCCGCAAGCCCCGAATGAGAACCTACAGGTTCCGCGTTTGCAGCTCCGGGGCTTTTTTCCGGTAATAGGCCCAAGCTAAGGGCGGCCATCTTTGTAAAGGAAGCATTGTCTTTGTTCGCCGCCATCTTTATTCGCACGGCCATCTTTGTAAAGGACCAAAACGTGGGCAGGGCCTCAGGGTCCCCTTGAGTATGGTAGTGACCCAGCCAGAGTCAGCACCTTCAGGGGAGGAGAGAGAGGAACCAGTGAGTGTGGAACTGAACCCAGCCAGAGTCAGCACCTTCAGGGGAGGAGAGAGAGGAACCAGTGAGTGTAGAACTGAACCCAGCCAGAGTCAGCACCTTCAGGGGAGGACAGGGAGGGGATCCAGTGAGTGTAGAACTGAACCCAGCCAGAGTCAGCACCTTCAGGGGAGGAGAGAGAGGAACTAGTGAGTGTAAAACTGAACCCAGCCAGAGTCAGCACCTTCAGGGGAGGAGAGGGAGGGGAACCAGTGAGTTTGGAACTGAACCCAGCCAGAATCAGTACATTCAGGGGAGGAGAGGGAGGGGAACCAGTGAGTGTAGAAATGAACCCCTGCCAGAGTCAGCACCTTCAGGGGAGGAGAGGGAGGGGAAACAGTGAGTGTAGAACTGAACCCAGCCAGAGTCAGCAGCTTCAGGGGAGGAGAGGGAGGGGAACCAGTGAGTGTGGAACTGAACCCAGCCAGAGTCAGCACCTTCAGGGGAGGAGAGAGAGGAACAAAAAGATTGATTAAGAAAGGGAAGATAGATTATGAAAGTAAATTAGCAAAAAATATAAAAACAGATAGTAAGAGTTTTTATAGTTATATAAAAAGAAAAAGGGTGGCTAAAGTAAATGTTGGTCCCTTAGAGGATGAGACCGGGAAATTAATGGTGGGAAATATGGAGATGGCAAAAACACTGAATGAATATTTTGTATCAGTCTTTACAGTAGAGGACACTAAGAATATCCCAACACTAGACAAACAGGGGGCTATAGGGGGAGAGGAGCTAAACACGATCAAAATCACTAAGGAAGTGGTACTCGGTAAAATAATGGGACTCAAGGCGGATAAATCACCTGGACCTGATGGCTTACATCCTAGAGTCTTGAAGGAAGTGGCGGTAGGGATTGTAGATGCATTGGTAATATTTTTCAAAACTCCCTGGATTCCGCTAAGGTCCCGGCAGACTGGAAAACTGCTAATGTAACACCCTTATTTAAAAAGGGCAGTAGACAGAAGGCTGGTAACTATAGACCGGTTAGCCTAACATCTGTGGTAGGTAAAATTTTGGAGTCCATTATTAAGGAAACAGTAACAGGACATTTGGATAATCATAATTTAATAGGACAAAGTCAGCATGGTTTTACGAAGGGGAAGTCATGTTTGACAAATTTGCTGGAGTTCTTTGAGGAAGTAACATATAGAGTGGATAAAGGGGAACCAGTGGACGTAGTGTATTTAGACTTCCAAAAGGCATTTGACAAGGTGCCACACAAAAGATTATTGCTTAAGGTAAAAAATCACGGGATTGGGGGTAATATTCTGGCATGGATAGAGGATTGGCTATCTAACAGAAAGCAAAGAGTTGGGATAAATGGTTCATTCTCAGACTGGCAATCAGTAACTAGTGGTGTTCCACAGGGGTCAGTGCTGGGTCCCCAACTCTTTACAATCTATATTAACGATTTAGAGGAAGGGACCAAGTGTAACATATCAAAATTTGCAGATGATACAAAGATGGGAGGGAAAGTAGTGAGTGAGGAGGACATAAAAAACCTGCAAGGGGACATAGACAGGCTAAGTAAGTGGGCAGAGATTTGGCAGATGGAATACAACACTGGAAAGTGTGAGGTGATGCACTTTGGCAGGAAAAATAGTAGAGCAATTTATTATCTTAATGGCAAGAAACTGGAGAGTACTGAAGTGCAAAGGGATCTGGGGGTCCTGGTGCACGAAACTCAAAAGGTTAGTATGCAGGTGCAGCAAGTGATTAAGAAGGCAAATGGAATGTTGGCTTTCATTGCTAGGGGGATAGAATATAAAAATAGGGAGGTATTGCTTCGGTTGTACAAGGTATTGGTGAGACCGCACCTGGAATACTGCATACAGTTTTGGTGTCCTTACTTAAGGAAAGACATCCTTGCTCTCGAGGCAGTGCAAAAAAGGTTCACTCGGTTAATCCCGGGGATGAGGGGGTGGTCATATGAGGAGAGGTTGGGTAGATTGGGACTCTACTCATTGGAGTTCAGAAGAATGAGAGGCGATCTTATTGAAACATATAAGATTGTGAAGGGGTTGGATCGGGTGGATGCGGGGAGGATGTTCCCGATGATGGGTGAGACTAGAACTAGGGGACATAGTCTTAGAATAAGGGGCTGCTCTTTCAAAACTGAGATGAGGAGGAACTACTTCACTCAGAGGGTGGTAGGTCCATGGAATATGCTGCCACAAAAAGCTGTAGAAGCTACATCATTAAATAAATTTAAAACAGAAATAGACAGTTTCCTAGAAGTAAAGGGCATTAAGGGTTACGGGGAGCGGGCAGGAATTTGGACATGAGTCTAGGTTCGGATCGGTCATGGCCCTGTGGGTAGTGGAGCGGGCCCAGGGACCTTGTAGCCTGATTCTGCTCCTATTTCGTGTGTGCAATTCTGTTAGATGCAGGAGATGGTTCTGTGATAGATAGTAGATTGGCGGTTAGGATCAGATCAGCCATGATCTTATTGAATGGCAGGAGCAGGCTCGAGGGGCCGATTGGCCTACTCCTGCTCCTATTTCTTATGTTCTTATTATGTTCAGGGGAGGAGAGGGAGAGGAACCAGTGAGTGAACTGAACCCACCAGAGTCAGCACCTTCAGGGGAGGAGAACCAGTGAGTGAACTGAACCCAGCCAGAGTCAGCACCTTCAGGGGAGGAGAGAGAGAGGAACCAGTGAGTGAACTGAACCCAGCCAGAGTCAGCACCTTCGGGGGAGGAGAACCAGTGAGTGTAGAACTGATCATACTGAAAACTGGGAGCGGAGGACAAACTATCTTGAGACGTCTTTGGATTTTAGCACAGGGAGGAGGGACAATATGTGGGACGGGGATTTACAGCTTTGGAGGAAGAAGAGAGGAAAGAATGTTCGATAGAAACTAAAATTGTCTGTTCTGAATTTCTGTCCTGTACTTACAGTGATGAATTTTGTCAACTCCTTTTACAGGGTATTAGAACGGGAGGATTTGCAGATGGGAAACTCAAACCAAACATCATGTCAAAATCTGACAGTCACTCGTTTACTCAGGACCTGAATATCATCGGCCTTTGAATGTGGAAGGAGAAATGTTTGTCTGTTCTGTCTGTGGGAAAAGATTTCAAAGAACAGTATGACTGGAAAAGCACCGAGACACACACACCCGAGTGAGAGTGTTCCAGTGCACTGACAGTGGAAAGAGCTTTAACCAGTTACACAGCCTGAAAAAACATCGCACCATTCACAGCGGGGAGAAACCGTACACGTGTTCTGTGTGTGGACAAGGCTTCAACTGATCGTCCAACCTGGAAAGATACAGTGACACCCGCACCACGGAGAAACCATGGAAATGTGGGGACTGTGGGAAGGGATTCAATTACCCGTCTGAGCTGGAAATTCATCATCGCATTCATACCGGGGAGAGGCCGTTCACCTGCTCCATGTGTGGGAAGGGATTCACTCGATCATCTGACTTGCTGACACACCAGCGAGTTCACACTGGGGAGAGACCATTCACCTGCTCCGTGTGTGGGAAGGGATTCATTCAGTCATCCACCCTGCTGACACACCAGCGAGTTCACACCGGGGAGAGGCCATTCACCTGCTCTGAGTGTGGGAAGGAATTCCCTTCATCATCCAGGCTGCTGAAACACCAGCGAGTTCACACTGGGGAGAGGCCGTTCACCTGCTCCCTGTGTGGGAAGGAATTCCCTTCATCATCTAGGCTGCTGAAACACCAGCGAGTTCACACTGGGGAGAGGCCGTTCACCTGCTCCCTGTGTGGGAAGGAATTCCCTTCATCATCTAGGCTGCTGAAACACCAGCGAGTTCACACCGGGGAGAGGCCGTTCACCTGGTCTGAGTGTGGGAAGGGATTCACTCGGTCATCCACCCTGCTGAGACACCAGCGAGTTCACACTGGGGAGAGACCGTTCACCTGCTCTGAGTGTGGGAAGGGATTCACTCAGTCATCCAACCTGCTGAGACTTCAACGAGTTCACAAGTGACTGCAGGGGTTGGATTCTGCTGTTATTGCTGCTGTTAATTACATCCCAGACTGAATTGTCTTCATTCTGACAGGTGGAGTTTCTTCCTGCTGATGTTAATAACCCCTATAACTGGGCTGGAGTTTAATATTTTGATATTTGAAATAACACAGTGTGTCGATATTTGATGTCTCCAAGTTAAGAGGAGACTAATTGATGTCCTGTTACCGACTGCTCCATTTTTGGGCCTTTTCTCCTTTCTAACTCGAGATTATTTCAGTTCTCGTACCTTCGGTTACTCTCATGGACAAGTCCCAGCTCCCCATACCTTCCAGAGTGCCTCTCCTAGCCTTGGTATCCAGGGAAGGTCTCGGTAACACGCCCGGGATCACGAAACACAAAACCCAGTCTGTTAATCACTTTCCGCTACTGGTCTTAGCGTGTGTCCCACAGCATCTCTCTCACCTTCGATGTGTGAATAGAGCATCACGCCTGCAAACCTGCTTTCAATTTCAATTTGAATCCACTCAGCAAGTGTATTTAAAACAATACGTACAAGTAAACAGATCACATCAAATAATTGGCAAAGGTTTAGAGTCAACAAGATGAACAAGTGAACACATCACGGCCCAATACCCCAGCTCTATATTCACAGGAGAAAGTCTGTTATCTAACTCCTCGAGTGGACAGAATAGAGAAAGATCCCAACTCTAAGAACATCTAGAATCTGTTGTAAATATCTTTCAAATCCTGACTGGTCCAATCTGTCGGTTTCCTTTCAATTGAAGTGAATGGAAGATGAGAGGGGTGTTGGCATATGGACCTCGGTTAATTCAGCTTCTGAAAGGTGTTCATGTTTAGTTCATTCGATATCGGGGAGAATGTGGTTGGTATCATTAGAGAGAGAGAGAGAGATTTCACTGAGCAACAGCTGGTGTTTTCATCATAGAATGTTGGGATAAGGAAAGTCTGGAGACTAGTGGTTTGTGCTGCCCCAGGAAGGCCACAGTGTTTTTACCTGCTTCTAATGTTGTTGATGTGTGTTGAAGAAAATGCAGACTTGTGTCTCTGGACTGTGCAGTAGCCAGAGACGACCATATTAGGCAATGCCAGCTCCAGTTTGATAAGAGGTTGATGGCAGAGCAAGAGATCCAGCAGTTTTAAGAATTTATCTCCCGTTATCTGCAGACATCGAATGTCGCAGCGTGCTGACAAAATTGGACTTAAGACTTTAACCTATTGGGTTCAATTATTGGGATCGATTGTTATAGAATTGAATTGTTATAGAATGGAAAAGTAGTGAAGTTCTGCTAAACTTGTATCGAACCTTGGTTAGACCACACTTGGAGCACTGCGTACAATTCTGGTCGCCATATTATAAAAAGGATATAGAGGCACTGGAGAGGGTGCAGAGAAGATTTACAAGGATGATACCAGAAATGAGAGGGTATACCTGTCAGGAAAGGATGGACAGGCTGGGTCTCTTTTCTCTTGAAAAAAGAAGGCTGAGGGGTGACCTAATAGAGGTCTTTAAAATTATGAAAGGTTTTGATAGAGTAGATACAGAGAGAGTGTTTCCACTTGTGGGGAAGAGCATAACTAGAGGCCATCAATATAAGATAGTCACCAAGAAATCCAATAGGGAATTCAGGAGAAACTTCTTTACCCAGAGAGTGGGGAGAATGTGGAACTCGCTCCCACAGGGAGTGGTTGAAGCGAATAGTATAGATGCATTTAAGGGGAGGCTAGACAAGCAGATGAGGGAGAAGGGAATAGAGGGTTATGCTGTTAGAGTTAGATGGGGAAAGACGGAGGAGCTCGAGTGGAGCATAAACGCCGGCATGGACTGGTTGGGCCGAATGGACTGTTTCTGTGCCGTATATCCTGTGTAATCCTGTGTAGTCACAGCAAACAGACAGTTTAACAGACTGCCCATGGTCCACTCTAACCCCCACCTTCTCTCTCTCTCACTATTCATGGACACTGCTGCAGTAATTGCTCCTCTGACCTTTCCTCTCTTGTCCCTCCTACACCCCTAATACACGGCCCGACACAATCTCACTCCCCCTACATCCTCACTGTGCTGGAATCCACACCAGTCTCCCCATCTGCTCCTTGTTCTCTCCCTGGATCCGAAAACTACTGAACTCAGTCTTCCCTCCTGAAGTCTCCAGGCTCTAAAACTGAAGCTTGGTGTCCCTCAGTCCCTCCTCCTCCCCTTCACCCCTCCTCTTTTCCCCCGGGGTGTGACCACACTCTGGGCCTTGGGCCTTGCCCGGGGATTCTCAGTATGAACAGGTGGGGTGTGTTTTGAGACAGGGTCTCCCCGCTCTCCTCCTCTTTTCCCCGGGGGTGTGTTCCACACTCTGGGCCTTGGGCCTTGCCTGGGCATTCTCGGTATGAACAGGTGGGATGTGCTTTGAGACAGGGTGTCCCCGCTCTCCTCTTTTCCCCCGGGGTATGTCCACACTCTGGGCCTTGGGCCTTGCCTGGGGATTCTCAGTATGAACAGGTGGGGTGTGTTTTGAGACAGGGTGTCCCCGCTCTCGTCCTCTTTTCCCCGGGGTGTGTCCACGCTCCGGGCCTTGGGCCTTGCCCGGGGATTCTCAGTATGAACAGGTGGGGTGTGTTTTGAGACAGGGTGTCCCCGCTCTCGTCCTCTTTTCCCCGGGGTGTGTCCACGCTCCGGGCCTTGGGCCTTGCCCGGGGATTCTCAGTATGAACAGGTGGGATGTGTTTTGAGACAGGGTGTCTCCGCTCTCCACCTTTAAAGGGACAAGGAGACGACCAGCTGGGCTGAATGGCCCTGCTTTATGACATCACTGCAGTGCCTAGCAACCAACCTCCCTGAGCCCTGCTCATTATGGGCTGGGAGTGTTTGATGGGACAGTATAGAGGGAGCTTTACTCTGTATCTAACCCGTGCTGTACCTGCCCTGGGAGTGTTTGATGGGGACAGTGTAGAGGGAGCTTTACTCTGTATCTAACCTATGCTGTACCTGCCCTGGGAGTGTTTGATGGGGACAGTATAGAGGGATCTTTACTCTGTATCTAACCCGTGCTGTACCTGTCCTGGGAGTGTTTGATGGGACAGTGTAGAGGGAGCTTTACTCTGTATCTAACCCGTGCTGTACCTGCCCTGGGAGTGTTTGATGGGACAGTGTAGAGGGAGCTTTACTCTGTATCTAACCCGTGCTGTACCTGCCCTGGGAGTGTTTGATGGGACAGTGTAGAGGGAGCTTTACTCTGTATCTAACCCGTGCTGTACCTGTCCTGGGAGTGTTTGATGGGATAGTGTGAAGGGAGCTTTACTCTGTATCTAACCCGTGCTGTACCTGTCCTGGGAGTGTTTGATGGGATAGTGTAAAGGGAGCTTTACTCTGTATCTAACCCGTGCTGTACCTGCCCTGGGAGTGTTTGGTGGGACTATGTAGATGTAGCTTTACTCTGTATCTAAACCATGCTGTACATGCCCTAGGAGTGTTTGATCGGATAGTGTAAAGGGAGCTTTACTCTGTATGTCACCGGCGCTGTACCTTCCCTGGGAGTGTTTGTTGGGACAGTGTAGAGGGAGTTTTACTCTGTCTCTAAACCCGTACTGTACCTACCCTGGGAGTGTTTGATGGGACACTGTAGAAGGAGCTTTACTCTGTATCACACCCGTGCTGTACCTTGCCTGGGAGAGTTTGATGTGACAGTGCAGAGGGAACTTTACTCTGTATCGAACCCGTACTGTACCTGCCCTGTGATTGTTTGATGGGAAAGTGTAGAGGGAGCTTTACTCTGTAACTAACCCGTGCTGTACCTGCCCTGGGAGTGTTTGATGGGGCATTGTCGAGTGAGGTTTACTCTGTATCTCACCCGTGCTGTACCTGCTCCGGGACTGTGAGATGGGATAGTGTCGATGGAGTTTTACTCTGTATCTAACCGTGCTGTACCTGCCTGGGGTGTGTTTGATTGGACTGTGTAGAGGGAGCTTTACTCTATCTAACCCGTGCTGTACCTGCCTTGGGAGTGTTTGATGGGATAGTGTAGAGGGAGCTTTACTCTGTATCTAACCCATGCTGTACCTGCCCAAGGAGTCTTTGATGGGACAGTATAGAGCGAGCTTTACTCTGTATCTAACCCGTGCTGTACCTACCCTGGGAGTGTTTGGTGGGACAATGTAGAGGGAGCTTTACTCTGTGTCTAACCCATGCTATACCTGCCCTGGGAGTGCTTGATGGGATAGTATAGAGGGAGCTTTACTCTATCTAACCCGTGCTGTACCTGCCCTGTGAGTGTTTGATGGGACAGTGTCAGGGGAGCTTTAGTCTAAATCTAACCCATGCTGTACCTGCCCCGGGAGTGTTTGATGGGACAATGTAGAGGGAGCTTTACTCTGTATCTAACCCGTGCTGTACCTTCCCTGGGATTGTTTGATGGGACAGTGTAGAGGGAGCTTTACTCTGTATCTAACCTGTGCTGCACCTGCCCTGGGAGTGATTGTTGGAACAGTGTAGAGGGAGCTTTACACTGTATCTAACCCGTGCTGTACCTTGCCCTGGGAGTGTTTGAAGGGACAGTGCAGAGCGAGCTTCATTCTGTATCTAACCCATGGTGTACCTGCCCTGGGAGAGTTTGATGTGACAGTACAGAGGGAGCTTTAGTCTCTATCTAACCCGTGCTGTACCTGCCCTGGGAGTGTTTGATGGGACAGTGCAGAGGGAGCTTTACTCTGTATCTGACCCGTGCTGTACCAGTTCTGGGAGTGTTTGATGGGACAATATAGAGGGAGCTTTACTCTGTGTCTGACCGTGCTGTACCTGGCCTGGGAGTGTTTGATGGGATAATGTAGAGGGAGCTTTACTCTGTATCTAACCCGTGCTGTCAATCCCCTGGGACTGTTTGCTGGGACAGTGTAGAGTGGGCTTTACTCTGTATCTAACCCGTGCTGTACCTGCCCTGGGAGTGTTTGATGGGACAGTGTAGATGGAGCTTTACTCTGTATCTAACCCGTGCTGCACCTGCCCTGGGAGTGTTTGATGGGACAGTGTCGAGGGAGCTTTACTCTGTATCCTACCCGTGCTGTACCTGCCCTGGAAGTGTTTGATATGACAGTGTAGAGGGAGCTTTACTCTGTATCCAACCCGTGCTATACCTGCCCTGGGAGTGTTTGATGGGATAATGTAGAGGGAGCTTTACTCTGTATCTAAACCGTGCTGTACCTGTCCTGGGAGTGTTTGTTGGTACAATGTAGTGGGAGCTTTACTCTGTATCTAACCCGTGCTGTTCCTGCCCTGGGAGTGTTTGATGGGACAGTGCAGAGGGAGCTTTACTCTGTACCGAACCCGTGCTGGACCTGCCCTTGGAGTATTGGATGGGACTGTGCAGAGGGAGCTTTACTCTGTATCTAACCCGTGCTGTTCCTGCCCTGGAAGTGTTTGCTGGGACAGTGTAGAGGGGGCTTTACTCTGTATCTAACCCCTGCTGTACCTGCCTTGGGAGTGTTTGATGGGACAGTCTAGAGGGACCTTTACTCTGTATCTAACCCTTGCTGTACCTGCTCTGGGAGTGTTTGATTGGACGTGTAGAGGTAGCTTTACTCTGTATCTACCCCTTGCTGTACCTGCTCTGGGAGTGTTGATGGGACAGTGTAGAGGGAGCTTTACTCTGTACCTAACCCGTGATGTACCTGCCCTGTAAGTGTTTGATGGGACAGTGTAGAGGGAGTTTTACTCTGTATTTAACCCGTGCTATACCTGCCCTGGGTGTGTTTCATGGGACAGTGTAGAGGGAGTTTTACTCTGTATTTAACCCGTGCTATACCTGCCCTGGGTGTGTTTGATTGGCTGTGTGGAGGGAGCTTTACTCTGTATGTCACCCGTGCTGTACCTGCCCTGGGAGTGTTTGATGGGACAGTGTCGAGGGAGCTTTACTCTGTATCTAACCTGTGCTCTACCTGCCCTGGGAGTGTTTGATGGGACAGTGTAGAGGGAGCTTTACTCTGTATCTAACCCGTGCTGTACCTACCCTGGGAGTGTTTGATGGGACAGTGTAGAGGGAGCTTTACTCTGTATCTAACCCGTGCTGTACCTTGCCCTGGGAGTGTTTGATGGGACAGTGTAGAGGGAGCTTTACACGATTTCTAACCCGTGCTGTACCTGCCCTATGAGTGTTTGATGGGACAGTGTAGAGGGAGCTTTACTCTGTATCTAACCCGTGCTGTACCTTCCCTAGGAGTGTTTGATGGGACAGTGTAGAGGGAGCATCACACTGTATCTAACCCTTGCTGTACCGACCCGAGGAGTGTTTGATGGGACAGTGTAGATGGAGCTTTACTCTGTATCGAACCTGTGCTGTGCCTGCCCTGGGAATGTTTGATGGGACAGTGCAGAGGGAGCTTTAGTCTGTATCTGACCTGTGCTGTACCAGTTCTGGGAGTGTAAGATGGGACAATATAGAGGGAGCTTTACTCTGTGTCTGACCGTGCTGTACCTGGCCTGGGAGTGTTTGATGGGATAATGTAGAGGGAGCTTTACTCTGTATCTAACCCGTGCTGTCAATCCCCTGGGACTGTTTGCTGGGACAGTGTAGAGTGGGCTTTACTCTGTATCTAACCCGTGCTGTACCTGTCCTGGGAGTGTTTGATGGGACAGTGTAGATGGAGCTTTACTCTGTATCTAACCCGTGCTGCACCTGCCCTGGGAGTGTTTGATGGGACAGTGTCGAGGGAGCTTTACTCTGTATCCTACCCGTGCTGTACCTGCCCTGGAAGTGTTTGATATGACAGTGTGGAGGGAGCTTTACTCTGTACCTAACCCGTGATGTACCTGCCCTGTAAGTGTTTGATGGGACAGTGCAGAGGGAGCTTTACTCTGTATCTAACCCGTGCTGTACCTGCCTGGGGAGTGTTTGATTGGACTGTGCAGAGGGAGCTTTACTCTATCTAACCCGTGCTATACCTGCCCTGGGAGTGTTTGATGGGATAATGTAGAGGGAGCTTTACTCTGTATCTAAACCGTGCTGTACCTGTCCTGGGAGTGTTTGATGGGACAGTGCAGAGGGAGCTTTACTCTGTACCGAACCCGTGCTGGACCTGCCCTTGGAGTATTGGATGGGACTGTGCAGAGGGAGCTTTACTCTGTATCTAACCCGTGCTGTTCCTGCCCTGGGAGTGTTTGCTGGGACAGTGTTGAGGGGGCTTTACTCTGTATCTAACCCCTGCTGTACCTGCCTTGGGAGTGTTTGATGGGACAGTCTAGAGGGACCTTTACTCTGTATCTAACCCTTGCTGTACCTGCTCTGGGAGTGTTTGATTGGACGTGTAGAGGTAGCTTTACTCTGTATCTACCCCTTGCTGTACCTGCTCTGGGAGTGTTGATGGGACAGTGTAGAGCGAGCTTTACTGTGTATCTAACCCGTGCTGTACTAGCCCTGGCAGTGTTTCATGGGACAGTGTAGAGGGAGCTTTGCTCTGTTTCTAACCCGTGCTGCACCTGCCCTGGGAGTGTTTGATGGGACA